>LS487975.1:272766-316189 GCA_900490705.1 Pristionchus arcanus
TAATCTGTAAGCTGAGATATAGCATAGCCGGGTATTGAACCGGAAAATACCTAAACGCCGGTTCTGGGACAAAAGTTCTGTTTTAAATGTTTTCTCGACTCTATCATAGTGTACCATAAAAGTTTCATCGAGAAAGCTCAAGTTTTAGGCTTCGAGTTCCTCAGTCTTCTGCAATCCCTCAGAAGACGCTTGTAATCGTGTCCAACGATCGAAATATTCGAATAAAGTACAATAATGCCACTTATACAGACACTAAACAAGTCGAAAACATGTTCTAAAATATTATACCGTTATTTAAAGAAAGAACATTGAAGTGAGAGTGAATATCAAAAAATATATTTTTGGAAATTTTCATGATTTTTCACCTTTGATGAAAAATATCTCGATATAAGCCACCTTAAATTTTTCTCTTATATTTTTTCCTACATATATATGAACACATTCTTTAATATTCAGCAATAAAAAGTCCTGCAAGTGAACGGCATGATATAGAAAATATTTTTTAATTCAGCCCAAAAACGGTTTTTCAAACACAACTTTTCTGAAAATTTTCAAATCAACAAAATTTCAACAGAAATTTGTTCATCACATTTTTCCGCGTTTTTTGGGCCCTAAAACAAGTGTCTAGCTTGTCTGGGAGCTGAGATACGACATAGCCGGGACCGGAGCCGGGAAATTGCTAAAAGCCGGCTGTGGGACAAGTTGACCTAGTACATCGAATTCTTTTCACTAGTGTATTCTACCATCACCATATGGGAATTTTAGAACATTTTTGAAATAAATTTTTCCTCTGTTGCTACATTCTCTCCTGATCCTTGTGTTAGAACAATTCTTCAAGCTGCGCTAGCAACGGAGTACTAGAATATAGGCTGTTTTCGACGATCAATTTCTGCATGTGTCTTCTGAAAAATCTATCTCTGAAACGGGGTAGTTCTATCACTCCAAATAAATATGTTAGAATCTAGTGGGTAAGTACTGCAAATTTACGTACTCCAATTATTTGAATTCCTTTCGGTTCGAAAATAGAACAATAAACAATAAAACTGCATGCCATCGGAATTTTATTGTTTGGGTTAGGTGAATTTCCTGGAAAGGGTGAATGATGCTTGTTCGATACAATAGTAAATTTTTGAAGTATTATTATCATACTTTTCAACAATGTGGCTGGGTTAACCCTATCACTCTTATCCATCGAGAGCCGGACCAAGACACATAGACCACTAAAATCGGATACCTAAACTTTGATCGGCCACTGTGGTTACCACAGAGATCGAACCGATTCGGTTCAGTGTGCGTTTGCAAGCGAGACCACGTCCCCATAGAATAGCAATAATAAAAGTAATTCAAAATAGAGTCTAAATATTTCATAGGTGAGAATAGCAAAAGTCAAAAACGAGCAAGACTTATGACTCAACCTGATAAAACGTTCTGTTGGTCTAGTGCTTAGTATTCTTAAATGGGCTTTTAAAAAAAAGCTAAACGCACAGAAGAAAGTTTCTCCATGTGAAACTGCTGATTCTTCCTCAGTTCACGCACATTACGAAATGGAAAGAACTCTCCAGCAAGCGTAAGGTCCCTCAGATGAGAAAGAGAGCTCATATCTGGACCTCCAACTTCCGATGCCGCGTTTATGATTTGGCTGAAAATGTGAGACATTTCCATAAGGAACTTATGAATGAAAGCAAATTGATTTATGCAAATCAAGGAAAATTTATCTTTAGCCAATTTTTTCGTTGATACTAATTGATAAAAGAAATGCGGCTCACTCTGTACTGAGAGGCCGCATACAGTCGACAATTTCTTGCGCTGTGCCGGAACACTGCAACCGATTTTTTATCTTTGTGAAAATATCATTCAATTCAATAGTATGAAAACCTGTACCTTGAAGGACAAACAAATGTAATTGCAACTCACACCCAACTTTGCTGCGACAGCGTGTGATTTGTTCACTTCCCCCTCCTCGCTTTTCAGAATCAGACCCGAGCTCATAGCGATTGCACGCGAGAAAAAGAGATCGTCTGAATTATTTACATAAGAGGGAGGGCAAGAAATCTCATTTATGCGGGAGGTCATTTTTTCATAAAGTGTGACTTTAAATTATTAAAATTTATCATTATGTTGCAAGCAACCCTTCAAAGCAAAAAAAAATTACCTAGCAAGCAACCCTTCCAAGCAAAAAAAAGAACGCAGTATACAACTAACCATCAGCGATATAGACGAGAGGCGAGAATACGAGAGCCACTGCGATCGTAGCACCCGCCGACTGGCCCATAATGGTCACCTGTTGATATTGTTATTGTTCTTATTATTTTTATTTTTATTCATTTGTTATTGTTGTATCAAAAAGAAGAAATTAATGAACCTGGTCCCTATCTCCTCCGAAACTGTGAATTTCCGATCGAACGAAACGCAAACTCTCTACGACATCTGAACGCACAAACAAACTATAGACAAAGACATCTAGATGACGAACCATGCATCGCCAGATTAGCGGGCAGCACAAGCTCATCGCCGAGTGTCATCACGCCGAAGATGCCCAGCCGATAAGCAGCAGTGACCATGATTACGCCTGAAATATAATAATGACTACCGAGAAATTAAGTGATGGTAGCGCCATGATAACTGGGATTAAATTCATTTAAAAACAATAAAATAATGATGCGCACTTGGATGAATTCCACGGAGAGCTTGCAGCGGCAAGAGTCTCACCTCGTGCCGCAAAATTCGTCACCAGTGTCTCGTCGGGAAACACCGTAGTTCCGCTGGTCAGCGTTGAACCTCCGTGAATGAAGACTACTACAGGGCAAGTGGCGTTTGACTGGAAGTGATCTTAGATTTTTGATCCCTGATCTTCACATCATGATCACACTGATTCCTTATCTGGTAGTGATCTTTTGGTCTTTAGATCAAGGTTAATTTCAAAATGGTCTTTGTACTTTGATCTCTAGCATCAACACTCAATTTCCAAACTTGGCGAGAGTAGATAAAAATGTTTTCTCACCTGCCTGCACTCTCTCGACGTGTAAATATTGAGTGTGAGGCAGTCCTCCGATGTCCCCGTCACGTACCCCTCCCAGTGCGAGGGCACCTGTGCGCACGCTGGGCCGAAACTTGAAAAAATATAAGATTTTGAAATATTTAAACCTCTCCAATCCCTTATAGCAAGCAAAGGCAAGGCTATCCCGTCGTTCAATTCACTTGCGTTTCAGTACTGCATTATATTTGAGAAATAGAAATCTAACAAAGTTCCATCAAGGATGTGATTCCACGGCTGCGGAGGGACCGGCTTACTCCAGCGTCTTTCTCTGATAGGAGGCGAAGCGTACGGAATTTTCTGAAATGAGGGATTTTGATCTTTAGATCCAGGGTCTGACGACTTATTTTGAAGACTCCTTAAAGGGGGGGAGGCACGAATCGAGTTGAAAATTTCTTGACGCGAAGTGCCTGCCCCGAGTGCAAGTACTGTAGATTTTTCGGGTTTTCTATTTTCCGGTTTCCGGTCTGAGCCCGTTTTTGAACTTCTTTGATTTCAACTTCGATTTATTGATTTCACGCTGTTTTATCCTTTTTAAATTGTTACAATTTAGCTGTAAAACGATCCACCGATTCTGTTAGAGCACAACCGCGTCATTTTAACGCTCAAATTTCATATAAATTACTCAGTTTGTGGATGTTCCAAAAGTTGTTCCGATTGTTGTCTGTTTTTGCCCTGTTCACCGGAATTTCAGTTGTATATTTACTGTTTATTCATATCGTTTGCGACATTTAAACAAGATCTGATGATGCGTTATCGAAAAAAAATTTCGCAATGGCAGAATTCGACTGATAGATGACTGTTAGCATCCTATTCCATCATTGTACACGTGATGAGCATGTTTTTCAATGTCCATTTCAAATTCTGTGTAAAAATTGTCAATTATGCAATAACTTGTTCATTTACAGGAGGAAATATAAACGCACGGCAGCCATGTCGTCGCTCATCATGCCCGAGAAGTTCCAGCACATTCATCGTGTGATGAACACCAACATCGATGGGAACAAGATGATCCCCTTCGTCCTGACAGCCATCAAGGTTTGTAAATTATGTCTAATGGTTAGCTCTTAGCGTTTATGTAAGGATGAATGGTGCTTAAACTATGATCTATGTTTTTCGATGCTGATTCACCATTAGAGACTTAAGACAATAAACGAAATAAGGTACTAGAAAGAATTTAAGAAAATCATTCTGTGAGTAATGGCATTCAAGGATAATTTAAATGCGCGGATTTTCGTTTTGGCTACGAACAGCTGAATTAAAATTAGTTGAAAATACTTGTATTCAACATATCTTCTAGTTTAAAGAAAACAAGATATATTTCGATGTTTGGCACAGAGAAAAAGTTTTATTGAGGTGTGAGACTTGGTTCTGAGAATCTTAGGTTGAATATTATTGTGACTAACTATGATATTATTGTGGCTGATTATTATTATTTTTAAAAAACCTCATGCCAAAAATGATGCCTAAAGTAAATAGTTTGCTGATGGATCAAGACGCTGTTTTCCAGGGAGTCGGCCGTCGTTTCGCCTTTGTCCCCACCCAGTACAAGATCCCCGACTGGTTCCTCAACGGACAGAGAGATTTCAAGGACGGAAAGACCCAGCAGGTGCGTTATATTTTAACTGCCGGCTGTTGTTCGCTTGCTAACAGTTTGAAGTCTATTTTGTGATGCTTTTTAATTTACTCGACATGATCGAACTATTTGCAGATGCTATCCACCGGTATCGACAACAAGTGGCGCGAGGATCTCGAGCGTCTGAAGAGGATCCGTCACTAAGGGGTCTCCTTGTGCGCAGTCAGCACACCAAAACTACCGGACGTAAGGGACGCACTGTCGGAGTGTCCAAGAAGAAGGGAGGATAAATCTGATGGCAATCTGATCTCGCCTTCCTGGGACTAACTGAGTACAGGGTCAGTTCCTTGCAAAAAAGATGTAGTAAATCAAGCAGAAGTATACTTTTTGTTTGAAAAAATAGTTTGCTGAAGAATAATAATGTCAGGATGAATTCGCCCGTCGTTTCTTCCTTCTGTATCCATGGACGGCAGATTCGATCAGAGATGCCTGTCTCCATCCTAATATGGAATACAAGAATATCTCCGCTGCTTCCAGTAGAATCATCCATGTTAGTTTTCATTCTTGCTCATTATTCTATCTTATTATTCAAAATATATTTATCAACTTGTGGGAATGACAAATTTGTCCTAGTTTCCTTTAATCAGATTTATCACATGAAAGTTCAAATCGGCAAACTATGTAACCATAAATTAACAATATAAAAACAGTGAGGAATGTCCTAATGACTAAATTACTCATCGTCATTTTCCTCTTCTCCGTGTTGATCATTAATTGCATCTTCTTCCATTAGCAATCTAATCTCTTGCAGAAGGGCATCATTCGGTTCTCCATCAATGTGGGAAGGAGAGGGAAGATCATCCTCGTCTTCCGACTCGTCGAGGTTAGCATCACTACGGTGGGGTACGGTGGGGGTGTTGACGCTGTTCCACAGATCCTAGGTTAATTTTATTAGAGTTTCCAATGACTAACAATTTTACCCTCTTTTTCTGTTGCTCTTCTTTCTCCTTTTTGATTGTTCCATAGGGAGTGGACGAGAGAGAGGAGCGGAGCTGAGACATGGATTCCACTAGATCAATAAGTTGGCATACCTCATAGCACTTGTTCTTAACAGTCTCCCTCCACGCATTTTTGGCAGTAGACTTGACGTTTCGAAAAACGTGCTTCTTCAGCGTGTTGTTGTAATGGCTCTTCTTGCCCGTCTGATATAAGTAATAATAGAGATTTGTAAATTGATTTTCAATTGAGCTCAAAAATGCTAACAATGATGCGAGTTCCGTTTGCTTCGTCTTTCTTTAGCTCATTCCAGTGCAACATTGCCTCCATCGTTCTCAATTCATGGCCCTTTCTGAAAAGTAATTAGGTGGAGAAGAATATTATGTGTGCTGAAATACCTGTCGAAGTAGCATTCTTTGGGCGCATAACGCCATGCAATCTGGTTTAAGCTCTCGCAAGTTGATGTTTTTAGAAGATATGATACGTTTTGAATATCCTGGATATTCTTTTCCGTGTAGATCTCCGATTCAAGCCTTTTGAACACTCTTCCATCTCTAGGGATATAAGGGAAATTGGCGGGAGGAGGAGAATGGAGACATTGCTTGAATTGAGTGAATGAGGGATCCTTTAAATAGTGTATAGATAGACTAGAATAGCGACTAACACTCACGTTGGAAAAATTATGCACTCCAGCACAGCAAAGAAGAGATGACCGGAACATTTCACTAGCGAGTTTGCCGTTTCCTTGTGCCTTGAGAACGGCATCATAGGCCTTGTTTATTAGGATTCGTGACCAAGTGTCTCTTATTTGCTGCATATAGGCAGGCTTACAGATCTGGAATAAATATAATGACAGTGACATTCCGTGTAGGTTGACCAATGTTTCAATTTGCAAACGAATTACCTTGATCAGATTGAGAGTAAGATTCCTGAAATAATGCCAAGGGTCGAAGTTGTGCTTGATGGTGGGATACTTCTGCTTGATCAACTTGATCACGGCCGAATGGCGATCCGTGACCAGAGTGGAAATGTGTTGCACTCCTCCGATTCTGTCTGAGAGAATGTCCAATGCCTTCTCAAGACAGGCCACCTGTATAGATTCGAAATTATTCTCATTTCATTAGGCTATGAATTGATGTTTCACAAATACTCCAAATATTATTCTTATAGTCGATCATTGAATATACAGTACCTCGAGTGTCCCACTGCTACCCGTTTCTTTTTTGTTCATGAGTACATGAACGAGTGCTTCTCCAGAGTGGGCATCAACGAGAAAATATCTGCACCACTCTGCCGAATAGCCTCTCGTATCGAAACTACCATCACCCGCTACATCCACTTGCTCACCCTAGATATTATCGATTAGATAGCGCAGCCGAATGAAAGAGTAATCTACCTTGCTAATTCGATCTTTTAGCCTTTCGAAGACTTCATCTTGGGATTGAGTGAAAACTTGAGTGACTGCAGGAAGGAGATAGTCATTCTTATGACGGTGGAACGTCCTCTTAGATACGACATTCAGACCGACCGCTTTCAGGAAATAGTTGAGTCGCTGAAAATAGTTACGGTACTTTTTCTATGTTCGATATTTTGAAAAATTTCTATTTTCGTTATTACAGTTAACTAACCGCTGTGCCAACTGCAGTGACTGCAGATCCGACGCATAGATCCATGTTGACCTCTCTCAGTTTTTCCTTCGAGGAAGAATTCGCAGTCGGGAGCACACGGCTATTTGACCACTTGAATTGAGCCCCGCAAGTAGTGCACTTGCACGTGCACGATATTGCATGAGCATCCTCGATGAATGAAAGATCATTCTGTCCAGAAGGGCAAGAGTTGCATCGTGACAAGAGCTGCACTAGGCTAGCTTTACTAACGATGAAGTACTTTGAGGGAGGAAGATTAGTGATCGAGGGACTGGGTGGCTTGAAATTGTCATCCTTCTTCAGTTCAACAGTCTGAAACATAGATGAATCTGGACTAGGTTGATAAATATGATATAATAGAAATGCGAAAATTGAAATAACAACTAACCGTTTCCCTTTTGCAGCAGCACCTGCAGCAAGGAGGAATAGGAGCGTCTGCAAGACGGAGGAATGGACGAGGACGAGCCACTGGAGTCGACGAATGAAGAGTCAGGCGAGGAGTCGCCGGTGGCGAGTTGTTGTAGGTTACGGTAGGATAGCTCGGCGAGGACCTCTGTAATGAGGTCCTAATCGTCGAATGATATGTGATATTAGTGCGATAAAATTTTGTTTCCAATGAATTGTTGTACTGACCTTGGACAAAGGGATGGCATCAGCCTTGAGAACACGAGTGTATTCCGTTTCCACATATGAATCATCATCGAAATGAGCAATACAGACAAAGTGTCTTCCCGGAGAAGTTCTCAGAAAGACGTCCAGTGCCGCCTTTTCCGTATCGTCTTTCGTGAGGGCAGTGAGCCATTGGTCACGAAGATGAGGCTTAGCAGTAAACTGGTGAGCGAGGCTACGGTCACAGACGGTAGGACAAGCAAGGCACTGAGGCATGTCTCACTGAGAATGCGAATAGATCATAAGCATTGAAGCATACACCAAGATAAGGGGATGTTCGTGATTAACGCATTATTATCCGATAGCATTCTCAATTTATTAATAATAACTTTATTCAATTAGATATTATTGATTTCCGAAGATGAAAATCCTTGATAGGTTGTGCTCGGCCAGAGCTGTCTCACTGTGTGTATAAAGCAAGCAGGGAGTTTGATCCTTACACCTTTTCCCAGATGTCCGATGGTCGATGCGACAAAGAGGCGATACGCGCCGTATCGATATGATCTGAATTATATGCATAAACAGAGCTGGCAAAACAAGAATCTCACTTGTTGGGATCCGTGATTGGTTCTCCAGCAAGCATGGAGAACATCTCTGCAGAGGATCGTACTGCCTGCAATCGATTGGATATATTACGGTATTATTGTTCATGAGATACGGCTTTATGAGATTTACGGTAGTTGTCATAAGGTAGATAGTTAGGCTGATCATGAACATTCAGAAATCGATACACGATTACGGTAGCTATGATCACACATTGAGATACATCATGATCCGGTAGTTAGCAAGACATAGCATGAATTGATTCTTATATAAATACTTGATTTCGGTAACCATGGTAGGTCACAGATTTTAAATATTGGCAGTGTTGCCTATTTTCCAATAGAGAAATAATAATTAAAACACTCACAGCTTGCGTGAGGATGTGGTCTTTGAAGAGAGGATCCTTAGTTATGCAGGAGTGCGAGCCGACTTCTTCCATCTTAGTGAGCAATCCATCTCTGAGAAGTGCGCCATTCCGGAGAAGAGGGAGTGAGAGAAGGGCAGAACAACAGTAATCCCCTTCTTCCTGAGTCGATCTGGGAGGGCAACACTGACAAAGACAGGTTGCAGCCACCTCTGGATCGACACTAGGGACGAAGACTCGCTGCTCCTTTTCTTCCCTCAATCTCATTTTTCCCACCGTAGTTCTTGCTTCAGCGAGTGACGGGAAAGCATCCATCTGCAAAAGCGACAAAACAGTATGGAATCAATAAAAAAATTACACAAGAAACAACGAAAATTGGCTAAAAACACTGTTTTCGGTGAAGTGATGACAAAAGTTGCAGCGAGTGCAAAAAAAGAAGGGCAGACCGATAAGCCGGAAGCGGTTCACAAATAAATTCGATGATTTAAATATAAACAATATGTTCCTTTACATAATGCCTTTCTTTCACTTGCATCGCTTGACTTGTTAAATCGTTCGAATTTACCCTTGTTAGTCATTTTACTTGCTGATAAACCATGCCCGTGATATTTTGCATTCTGCATCTCAATAACGCATATCGCCTGCAAAGGCTCCCCCACAACTCTCTCCTTAGCCAAGTGGCTAAAGCGTTTGGCTGGCACTCGTCCCCCCGCTGGATCGAATCCTCTCGGTTGCAGATCATTTATTGCTACTCGGAAGTGCCCATTTTTATAAATATCGACACAATCAATCGATAGGCATTTGAGAATACAGTATACCCTGATAGAGCCTGCACGGCATCGAAATTTCTAAAATCCGTAGCGAGGTTCAGAGGCATTTCCAACACTTCGGATAAAGTGATCTCTGATCGGGTATAGGATCCCTATCACTTCACATGTTCAGTTTATGTGCGAAAATATTCGTGCCTCCCCCCCTTTAACAAAAGCTGGGCTATTCTAACCAGTAACTCACCTTGAATATTTCTCCAACAAATCCATTCTTCGCTCGGAACTCGTAGCCTCTGACTGCGCCGTACGAAGTGCGAACGATGGGAAATGTGCTCAGGGATAATGCGAGCGGAGGGAGGAGTAAAAATATTCGAATAGGAATCATTCTGCAGATATCTCGAAATTGTTTTAGGAATAATTTGTTATTTGAAGTTGAACATGACATTGAACAAGTGCGAACGATGGGAAATGTACTCAGGCTCACTACGATAGAAGGAAGAAGAAGGAGGAGCCGATTGAGTAAGTTCATTCTACATTTATCGTTCTTGAAAGTTCTCAAAATTGAGTATCATAAGACGAATAGCAGCCAGAGTCTAGTTTCACCGTTAATAAGCTGTAAATACAGAGATCGAAGGCTAGAAAAATAATGCTTCGCTTGAAAGTTCCGATCCTGGCTGTAGTGATATTCTGAATATTCATTGACTCTCTTATCGGTCAGTGTGGCTAGTGAGCATAGGGAATGACGAGATCAGTTCTACATGCTGACAGCTTTATTTCTGATAGCTTTGCTGGACCGTGTGCGCTCTCGATAAGACGGTTTGGTGCGTTATCAATGCGTATAGTGCAGAGGTGTGCAAAAAATATCCCGATCTCTCATTTGGTCTTACTCTCTCGCTCTTGCTGGCAGGCGAGAGAGCATTGCGAAATGAGAGATACAGATCCAAAGGTGACAAAGGAAGGATGGACGTACTCTCTCATCGATTCTCATCTCTGTCCTTTCTCTGACTGAGGGCAGATAATGAAGAATAAAGGATGTTGCTTAGACAAGCGATTCTTCAATAAAGCAACGATAAGGAAATCGTGTACTGGCATGTAGCGAGAACAATTTGTTTAGTACACTTAATATCTAATCCCTTCTAAATAGTGCTGCCGATTATTCGATGAAAGACGATCGAAAGAGCACTTTGATAATGCAAGACGCTCATGGACCATTCCACCTCTTGCACATTTTGCTATACTATACGGTGAAACGGCTTGCTCGATGACATTTCTTATCAATGTGAGCATCTTCACACTTTTTGCTTGACCATTCTGGCAAAGTTACATATAAGTGACATCAATATAAAACGGGTTAAATTATTATTTCCTAAGGCCAGCTCTAGTTTTGCAGAACTCATTTTCACATTCACGCTATTGCACATATTTCAGTTCAAATCTGATTTCTCTTAAAAATGTTGACAGTGTGTAATTCAAGTGGAGACGCCATGAATTCGTCTTGACATTCTTCCTTTCTTCTCATTCTCTTATCACATGATTTTTTATGTTCAGAATTCATGAAACCTCTCCGACGTGATCCTATGGTTTTACACGATTTCCGACTCTGAAATAGCGTAATAGTCAACGATTACACGATTTCCCACTCTGAAATCGTGTAATTCCGGTCATTTCGAGTGCTCGCGACGCTGTTGCCCGGCCATTTTACACGCTTTCCGAGTGCGAAATCGTGTAATCCATCAAATCGATTCAACGAACGGCAAACGGCAATAGGTTTCGCCATCGCGGGATTCGAACCCACGGGCGACGCGCCTTGAACAGGCACGCTAACCTCACAGCCAGACCGACAGTTGCGGAATGAGCATTCGATTGCGTATAGGAATGAAAGGCCTCATCAGTCTACTCTCCTAGACTGTGGAGAATGAGTAGACTTATTCCTCATCGCTCACTCATTCCTCAACTGCCTGACTGGCTGAGTGGTTAGCGTGTCTGTCCAAGGCGCGTCGCCCGTGGGTTCGAATCCCGCGATGGCGAACCCTATTGCCGTTTGCCGTTCGTTGAGTCGATTCGATGGATTACACGATTTCGCACTCGGAAATCGTGTAAAATGGCCGGGCAACAGCGTCGCGAGCACTCGAAATGATCGGAATTACACGATTTCAGAGTGGGAAATCGTGTAATCGTTGAGTATTACGCTATTTCAGAGTCGGAAATCGTGTAAAAAAAATGAGAGGAACTGACTCTTTGTATTCAAGTGCATGAAACTTCATGGAAGCCCTGCTTGGATTTACAATACCTTCGCATTATCATCACTAGTGCTAAATATGAGTGTTGAAATAAGTTGCTCGTTGCCATGATTTTCTATACCTTTTGAATATTTGTTGAAAATATTCATTTTTGCCCGTACTGTGCAAAGAGTTTTACAAAACTAGCGCTGTACAGAGGAAATAATAATTTAACCCGTTTTATATCCTACATTGCACGGCAATCTCCACGTGTATAATGGTAATTCTCGATATTCACTAGTAAGCTTCTACGTTAGCGTTTATTTTGATAAATTCAAGCAATAGCTACAACCGAACTCTGTGATCTTTCGACGTAACGCTCCAGTTTTGATTTGATCGCATGAGAAATGAGTCGTCGGACGGGACCGGGTAGGAGCAGCGTGTAACTAAATATGAGGCTGTTTGCCTTAGGTTCAACAAAGGTCGGGAACAGGTAAAAAATTGAAAGGTCTAAAAAGTTGCCCCTGGGGGTTATTTTTGATCCTCTACACGATGGGACACTCGATTTCGCAATATGTCCCCTCCCCGCTCCAGAGGGGGCACCCCCCCATTTTGGCCAAAAACGCGTTTTTTGAGTTTTTCTCGCCGGAAAGTGCCCAAAATGACACGAAATCTCGCGTTCTATAACAGAATTTTGTGCTCTATCTCATGGTTATATTGATTTATCATGATTATTTTTCGTTTTCGAGAAAATGCCGATTTTTGACCCAGAGGATATGCCCGGAAAAGCCTTTCAGAGTTGATAGAGGAGATTCCCCTGATCATTTTGGTATATTGGACATAGGTTTTTAATTTACATTTTGATGTTTCCCGGGGGGTGGAGCGAAAATGGGACACAAAATAATGTCGCGCATACCCCCGTGTTTGTGCTCATTTTGTAGAGCTCGTTGAATTGATCATTTTTTGTGTTGGACTTTTTCATTGAAATGTTTCCTTAAGAAGTTACAACTATCGAAAATGTGATTATCGGACATCACGCGACAACAGCTTATCAGAGCGATTGTAACTTCTTAAGGTAACATTTCCATGAAAAAGTCCAACACAAAAAGTGATCAGTTCAACGAGCTCTACAAAATGAGCACCAACACGGGGGTATGCGCGAAATTATTTTGTGTCCCATTTTCGCTCCACCCCCCGGGAAACATCAAAATGTAAATTAAAAACCTATGTCCAATATACCAAAATGATCAGGGGAATCTCCTCTATCAACTCTGAAAGGCTTTTCCGGGCATATCCTCTGGGTAAAAAATCGGCATTTTCTCGAAAACGAAAAATAATCATGATAAATCAATATAACCATGAGATAGAGCACAAAATTCTGTTATAGAGCGCGAGATTTCGTGCCATTTTGGGCACTTCCCGGCGAGAAAAACTCGAAAAACGCGTTTTTGGCCAAAATGGGGGGTGCCCCCTCTGGAGCGGGGAGGGGACATATTGCGAAATCGAGTGTCCCATCGTGTAGAGGATCAAAAATAACCCCTAGGGGCAACTTTTTAGACCTTTCGATTTTTTTACCTGTTCCCGACCTCTGCGGAGGCTTGTTGAACCTTAGGCGAACGGCCTCATATTTATTTGAAAATTGTAAATTGATCCATTCTATTCAGTTACGTAGTCGGTAACTGGCCGTATCACTACGTGTAAAGGGTAGAAAACCCCCTAGAAGCCGATAATCACTACTTTGAACGAAAACTCACAACGCCGGTCCTATCGAGAAGAAATCCGAAGTGAATAGCATCACTTCGCCCGTGAAATCGGCTTTAGGCGACTTTAGGCTATAATCGTTGATTGCGAGATCCACAGTGATGATTCCCTGAAATATTTCTAGAATGAATATTTTTACTAAATATGTGCTCACATAGATTATGAGGTTTAGAATTTGTGCGAGGAAAATGCATAAACTGATTAGGAAGAATGATATTTCCTGATAAAAAAGTCATTTCGTAATATTTTTTCATCTAAGATCTTACCCTTGATGCTGACGCAATTCCTCGCAGACTCATAAGTCGTCTAAGTGAATTGGCCTGAACGGAACATTTTTTTCCTTCTGAAGTGTGATCTTAGTACGACAATTACGTTTAGCACTGAGCAGATTAAAAAGACAAGAACTCCGAACCCGAGTTGGACGTAGGAAGGCTTCAAAAGGAATGATGAATAATTCACGATAAAAATCAACAAAAATGAAGCCAACTCACCTCAAACAATGCGATTCGAACCAGCGCTTCAATAGTCATATCCTCTTTGAAGTATAGGATTGCAACAAACAATCTTGAAACGAACTTGTTTCCACACTAACCACATTCGAATGTACCTCGTTCCGATGTTTAGCACTAAGCACAGGAAGTGTGAGAGCATGGTAACTAGTATATAGGACTCGCTCCAGAACTGAAATATGAATAAACATTTTTATTTGTTATTATGCTGGCTGGCTAACCCTTGTTTTTCGATTGATGGCATAAATAACGGCAAAGCGGTCTAAGGCTAATAAAAGAACGCAGACATTTTGGGCATAGTAAAAGTGTTGCACGAGGAACATAAAGAGGTACCTTTAATGAATTTTCTTCACCGGATACTATAATTATATTATCAAATATTGGTATCATTGTATTTTATGTTGTAATAACAAAATAATTACCCGAGAAAGTACTGATCTTTGAACAAATCGTAGAAGGGAATCATAAACGGTTCGGTTATCAGCCTTAAAGCCAGCCAAGAATTGATCCACGTCGCAGTGTTCTAATAATATTTCACTCTTTTTATATTTTTATATTAAATTTTAATTTTAAAACATTTTAAAAACTTACGACCATTGCAGTTATCGTGAAAATCGATATGAAACTCTTCGACAGTATCCTTTTCTGCGATCGCATTGCGAAAATCACAACAAAGTACGTGAAAACGCCGGGAATTCCGTAAGCGAATTGGATAATGTTACGGACAAGCATCTGAAATTGCTGCCGGATCGAACAATAAATAATCGTAGCTCGAGGTGCCAAGTGGCACTTTTGTGGGGCGGAATCGGACGGAAATAGAAGATGTATCAGGGATTTTGAGCGAGAAATGAGGGGTGTAGCAAGCCAGCTCTTGAATACTTGTTTGATAAAACGAGTAGAAAGTTAAGAGGACCTAACATGAAAATAGGAAAGGAAGAAGAAAACCTGGCAAAGAAACATCGCGAAAAGTGCATTCTCCTCACTACTCTAAAAATTACTAGTTAGAGCATAAATATCACTCCTTCCCTGGTTTCACCGGTTTCAAGTTGCAGCTGAAAAACTCCCTAGAGAAGTGGCGTCATGTTGTTTATGAAACCTGAAAATGTGCTTCACGACGGGAAAAAATGTTTATTTTACTATTTTCTCCGTCCATTTTGTGAAAGATAATAACAAATGTTATTATAATTATTCAACGTTTCTTCATTTCTCACCCGCATGTCAGAGCGACATGAGATTGTGTGAAAGAAACCATTACCCGAATTTTTACTCTATCCTGAACCCCTATTTTCTCATTTAGATCGCTATTCATTAAGATCGCTCTCCCTTTTGGCCTTTGAGAGAACACGCCGAAGTGAGAGACGTATTTCTTTCTCTACACTTTCACTGCTGTTCTTGTCCGACTCTCTCATTTCGTCACACTCTCTCGTTTCTCTGACTGACGAGAGATAAGACAAAATGAAGACGAGAACATTGCCGGCTAACCAAGTGGAACGTCCTTCGCTACCCCCTCCCTTTGTCACCTCCTTTCCTTTTGGTGACTCATATCCAGTATTTTCTAGCAGCCTCTCAGGATGAAGAATAGGGCTGTCAGGATCACCAGGCACCGGGCAGAATGACGAGAGAGTGCGCGGAATGAAGAGACGGGCTCTTCACTCTAACAGCCTCTCAGGATGAAGTACCCGTCTCTTCACTCGGCGTACTCTCTCACTGGCCACTAGGGTTGTCGATTCAATACCGAGATCAATAGTATTGCATGCCCATCTCTCCCTCTCCCTTGCGAGAGTATTGCAGGGGCGGAGTCAGGGAGGGAAGGGCATGCAATACTATTGGTATTGAACTTGCAACCCTACTGGCAACCATCTTTTTGGGAGAGAAACGAACGAACAAATACCAGTTTTTCCCAATTCGTCCTCTCCTTCGCTCCATCACTAGTTTGTAGGGTACTTGTTTCATTATCTGGTGAGAAAACGAAGTAAACCAATAATGGAAATAAATAATACAAAAACAAAAACTAATTCTCGTCGGTGCGACTTGAGAAGAGGCGCATTGTCGGAGGGCGAATTTGTGGCACGAGAGTAGAATGCGCCTCGCGACCGGTCGACTGGTGGGAGATTATGCGAAGTGAAGAGACGGTGACCCGTATTTCACACTCAACTGGGGAGATGTACAGTTAGTCCTAACTGATGCAAACAGTCAGTTGTCGATCAAAACGGAAGGCTACCACAACCGGACCTGCACCCAGATTGCACTCAGCCTGCGGCTCCAATGACTCCGTTTGCAGGCCTGTTCCGTTGCCCCATCCACATCCACATCGTCTTCCCCTTCTTCTCTTTATGAGATCTCATCTGATGAGCTGGCATTGGGCCGAGATACCATAACAAATCGAGAGTCCTTTCTCTGCCTCTCCCACTCGCCCCCTCCTGTATCCATGGAACTGTCGGAAGAACTCTTCATCCACACTGACTCTAGTCTCTCTGACCATCAGAGAGCACGGGCTCGAGCCCGGTAGGAAATAGTACACCAAATCGAGAGACCATCTCTGATTCTCCGCCAGATTCGTAGCCATGGACCCGGCAAGATCGAGAGTGCGTCTCTTCATTTCACACGCTCTCTCGTTTCTCTAACCTAAGAGAGTGCACGGCCACACCGTAACCATGAACGCTGTTCGAGTGGATACTTAAGCCGGTCGCCGGCCACAGAATTCATTCTTCACAATGATGTTATTTAAGTCGTCTTCCCTTGTCTACTTTCTCCTTCTCATGCCTTACTCCGACTCGTCCAACTGTAATAACTGCAACGGCGACCCGACGAAGACCTCCATGAAAAGGCACAAATACGTAAGTTTCTGGCCCTGGGACGCGCTTGCTATTCTACTCTACCGCGAAACGCAACGCATTGCAGCCGAATAAATCTTCGTTTGTGCGGATGGCCGGCTTCGATCTGGCTGAGATATACGAGGTAACACACCTTACATTTCTGGGGAATACATTGGCTAAGATTACTGCAAACCTCCCTTTTCAGATCAGCAATCGCGCCAATCACGACCTTTGCTCGTTCGATTGCGACCGCGATGGCCATTGTGCCGCTTTCGAGTGAGTTTCCCCATTACGGCAGGTTGATTCCAACTGGACCACTGTTCCAGGTTCGATCTGCACAATAAATTGTGCAAACTCGGAAGCGAGTACGTGCAGCACTCCAAGGACATCGTGACGGGCGCCTTCGACCGGCTGTTCTTCGTCAAGCTCGTCGGTGAGTGCGACCTACTGAGCCGCCCAGACAGACCAACTACCCGCCGTTCAGGACCGATGACCAAGCCAATGCCTAAGGAAACGGATGCTTGCCTGGACAAGACCGAGCACGAGGAGTACCTGCAGAAGGAGGCGGTGAAGTGGCTGAGTGAGTTGAGCAAGAAGTTATCCGCCCGCAAACCCGCTCTTGCAGAGCCCTCCCCCCAGAAGACCAGCCCTGCCACGGACGAGGAGGACGCAGTCACAGACCAGAGTGAGTTTACAAACACTCTTTATCAATATCTGCCTGCTTTGCAGCTTCTGATGAAGTCGATACCATGGTCACTGAGGGCAGCGGAGGCGGCGCAGGTTAGCATTTGCGGTGGTGGGACAAATCTAAGCATCTGGACTCAGATGGACACACTGGACTCAGCTCGTCGGGTCAGCACTCTACGGCGTCCTCTGGAGGACATGGAAGCATGACGTCATCCGGATCGCAAGGTTTGCCAAACTTTTCGGACGAACCAGAAGTGGTTTTCAGTGATCTCGGACCACTCGACCGCTTCTTCTCAAGGAGAACAGAAGACCACGACCTCGCCGGGTACCACTCTGATTTTCGGCAACACTCAATCGATTACTTCAGGCACCACCGTCACCACCGTGCCCGCGACGACGTCGGCCTCGACCGCTGCAGCAGTGCAGACCACCAGTGCCACCACGCAGCCTGCTGCGGGTGAGGATAGTTCTATTACTTCCTGATTGAGCATCCGTCTCTTCATCTCACATACTCTCTCACCACTCTAGCCGTCGAGAGAGTGTGTGAAATGAGGAGACGGCGGCCCATCATTCTACTTCCGGGTGAATCATTTGTCTCGTTCAGCCACGTCGACTTCGGCCTCCTCCTCCTCCTCCTCGCTCCCCTCCACCACCCGTTCAGGTGCCTGTTGCCTAGTGATTGCCAGAGTTAGAGAGGACGAGAGAGTGGGGAGAAGTGAGAGTGACTACAGCTGGGCTGTCATCTCATTGCATCCATCAAATGTCATCCATCCAGAGCCATCGACGGCCGGCTCCGTGGAGACCACGACCAAGGTGGAGGGAGGAGAAGGAGAGGAGTCGACGCAGGGTGAGTCACTGCTATACGATTCAAAGACCAGGAATCATTTGCAGGCTCTACCCTGCTGACGAGCGAGACGAAGGCCCAGGAGTCCACTCCCGAGGGCGAGGGAGGCAGCAGCACTCCGAGCAGTGAGGCAAGCTCCGAGGAGCCATCTACGGTGGCTGCCACTAGCCCCTCTACTCCTACGACGCTCCTGCCCACGGTGGCGCCCCTCAAGTGTAAGTTGTTTATTCATGGTGAGAGAATAGCTTGGGTTAGTTGCATGACATCTTGAGTTATATTCGGGTTAAATCCAAAATCTGGGATCAATACATCTATTTCAGACACCTCGTGCGCCAAGGTCATCATCGACGGCACTAAGTACGACGTCCCTCGCGAGTACGCCTTCCTGGAGCTGCACCAGGCTCAGCGAGAGATCTTCCTCTCCTCAGGAGTAAGTATTTGTCAGTCAGCTCAAGGAAACATTTTGATGAGAGAGAAGGGAGTGGTAGCCTTGTGAGCGATTAGCATTTTGTCATGTTGATGAAAAAGGTGATGTAGATGAGTGAATACGAACACAAAATGAGTGAAAAAACCTCATTGTGACTCACAAATTGTTCTTGCAGAAGGCGAAGGTGTCGGTGCAAGTCAGCGGCTACTGCTCGCTGACCATCATGATGCTGCAAGAGGGACACAAGGGACAGACCCAGTCCACCTGGACCAACGAGTACAATCCCTTCCCCATGAACAAAGCAGTAGAGATGGGCACGTTCGTTGGATTTTCCAGCGCCACCTGTTGGTGCCGTAAGTAAGCCTCATCCCCATCTCAAATTTATCTTCCCGTACTTATTATCGATATTCGATATTCACGATTGTATCTTTCTCATCCAGTACAGTAATCTATGTATGATCGATATTCGATCTGTTTCTAATCGATATTCGATTTGTATTTAGTAGATTTGCATTATTATATCTACTATTTCATTAATTCCCCTCGTCGATATTCGATGTTCACGTGATCAGTAGTATACGATCAAACCACGATAAATTGACAGTGTTAAAATCGTCAACAAGTGATATAAAGGTGCTCAGTGTGCCCCCCATGCCTAGCCACTGGATAAGTGGACGAACAAGAGCAAGGGAAGGGTTGGGGAGGGAGGGAATAACTGAATTCCTCCGAGCATCCGCAACACACTTTGATTTGTTCATACTTTTCTAAAAAGAGTCCGTGCTGATCAAGAAGGATCTTATTACGTTCAGCAGGGCGAATGCGGTTTTGTTCCATCTTTGTTCCCAGTGAGAAGAAAGATTGAGATATCGCGCGTTTCCTTTCACCGCTGATCAGGTTTATCTCAATAAAAGGCGCCTTAAGCTGTGAAAGGAAGGACAGTCGGCCGTTCGCTCCTCATCATGCTACTTCAGTCAACGGCGTTGTTAATGGTTACTCTTCCTTCTGCGCTGGCTTGCCTACGCATGCACGCCAATCCTCCGCTAAGTGAGCTTTCATAGAGTATTCTATGCCGTTAGTATTCCACCTCCTCTAATTTCGAGAAAGTTGTGGTGTGGGAGAAACGTTCCTTAATGGTAATGCAATTTTTGACCGCAAAATGCTGAAGCAGCTTTCTTGTTTCGAGCAAGCATGGTTTTCGAACATTATATTTCAGTGTGCCCTCCATTTCTGGATTGGCCTTACCAAGATTGCTTCACTTATGCAGACAAAATTTGGGATATGTGCTTACCCGCTCAGTCAAGAGGAAGAGCGATTACGTGCCCGGTGGATAAATTCATTCTTATATTCTATTCCAAGGCGGTATGTTATTGTTTTATTCTCTTAGTCTTTTTAAATAAAAATATCAGTGAATGATTGGAGTGAAAATGATTGGATTAGAGCCTCGAATCGATTCATTCTTCGCCTCGCCGGTCTCATTCTGGCCGCGCAAGCTGAGTGAGCGGGGTGAAATGAGGGGTTTCCCTCAATTAGAACTCTTCGGTTTTTCGCATGTAACTTCTGCGTGCATGGTTTTTATGAGCATTTCTTGTGCTCGTTCGATAGCCCTTGCCATAACACACAGCATATCAAAAAATTGGAGGGGTGTTCGGCCTAGTTTTCGAGAAATTCTAGGTTGAAATTTCAATGAAAAATTCAAATTTCGAATTTGCATGAACAAATTACATGATCGGATTCAGCACCTCAAAATTAGTCTAGAGCCAAATTTTTGTGAAGATCGGACATCTCTCCGATGAGTAACAACCGTCAAAGTGAAAAAGTAGTCAAACTTTGGGATCATGTAATTATGCAAATTAGCAAATTAAGAACATCCCATTAACAGAAATCGATGCAGGGCACCTAGGCCTATCATAAAATATCAAAAATTCATACGGTCATTTTTTTGCTGTACCGAGGAGGGTGCGATTCTTAGGCGAACGCACTGATATATTACTCCCCCCAGGTATTAAATAAAAACCAGGTCCTGCGCGCACTCAACTATGTCAGTGATATTTTTTTGATTTACCTCACTGAGGAATGAGAGGAAGAGGAAGCGCAAAAGCTGAATGAAAATGGGCATTTGTTTAGCATTTTGTGCTTTTGATAACTTCTATGTAAGGGTTCACCCCCATTTTAATCAAAAAAATGCGATGATTCGTTTTTTTGTTTTCTAGGAAAGTCGATTTCTTAACCGTTTTACCGCTCATTGATTCTTAGGCGGATGACCTGATATCGTCGTCTCGTGGGAACGGCAGACCTCACCTCCTCCTTCAGCCGCTATAGTTGGTAGTCTCGTTGGTAGTAACTTGAAAATTGCATGCTATAACTCACATCAAGTGTCTCTCCTGAAATATTCACGTAAATTGTATCACGATCATAATCGCGCGTAAGATTTGCGAGATATTTGTGCTCAAAATATGAGCCACGGGCTCTTCATTCTGCACACTCTTTTTCCCGCTCTAGTAACCTGAGGTGAAGGGACGCTGTTGGCTAATTCGGGCCGAGATCAATATGACAACCCCTTTCCTTCTTTATTCTTCGTTCATTGGTTTTGAACTGAACTAGATATTCAAAAAATAACATTTCAGAATAGCAGATTAGGAGGCGCATTGGAGCCGAGATGTCAATTGGGAGAATGGACTTTCTGGGAAGGAGAGAAGCAAATTGATAATGAATCGATCATTCGTGATTATGGATCCATAAATAAGCTCATGTACGCATGCGTGAGACCTGATGGCGGTTGAATCGGAAGTTCAGGGGATCGGAAGTGCCAGCTGCATTCATAATTGCTGTCAGCTATTTTCAAGTCATGTTTGTCGCTTGTACATATAAATATTATTTTCTTGCTTTGGTATTTGATTGGAACTGCAGTCATATGCTTCGTTCCGATGCGGGCAGATGAATTAATCGATTGCTATACTATCCGAGTTAGCGATCCCAATACACATTTGAATGGC
Source organism: Pristionchus arcanus (assembly GCA_900490705.1). Classification (NCBI taxonomy): domain Eukaryota; kingdom Metazoa; phylum Nematoda; class Chromadorea; order Rhabditida; family Neodiplogasteridae; genus Pristionchus; species Pristionchus arcanus. The sequence continues at coordinate 294,618 of LS487975.1, forward strand.
ATTTTGCGCATGAGTTATTATGAGAAATTAGACACAATCTCGACTTGGAAGTCTCGACTTGCACACACAAGCGGTACATCCGAGATTTTAAATCGCACTGGAACGAGCGAATGAGAATACGGTCGATTTCTAGAAAAAAGTCAGTGATGGCTCTTCGGTTCTGTTCGGGTTGATGGGCCCCATGAAGTTAAAAGGACCGTAACATGGGTTCCAAAAATCTAGATCGGTCAAAAGTTATCTCAGATACAGTACCGCTCAAAAGTATGGCCCTAAAATTCAAACCCTCATAACTTTCTTTAAAATGTAGCTAGAGACCCAGGGTTTAGAGTGTTCGGAAGAGCATTGTTAGGGGAACAACCACATATTGTGCTAGTGTGCGTGATCCCACAAACTCATTCGCTGCATTTCCTTTCGTGAGGGGTGGTCGGAAATATTATATTAAGCCTCTACGGAATTTTTCCATGAACTCCCACTTCTTGTGTAAATAGTGTAACCATTGGTAAGTACGATGCACTATGGGAGCCGTTGAACGCTTTTCGCAAAGAGCCGGGATATTGATTTTCCCGCACCCATGAAAAAAGTTCAAAACGTCATAACTTCGGTACCAATAAAGCAACAGGTCTCAATTTTGGCAGGTAACATCAGTAAGTGTTGGAGGAACATCCTGTCAAGTTTGAACCATATGGGCCACGTGTGGCGAAAATTCAAAAAAAATTGAATTTTCACAGACTTGAAAATTGCCATTCCCATGGTGCGAAAAATCTGAAATTTCGCACCAACACGAAGAATCTATTAGCGAATGTGTGTACGAAATTTCAAAATAAGAGCTTCGATTTGACGTATTTTAGGACATCATATCCTGGGAGGTGCGATAGCGGAAATCTTCAAATCTTTCAGATGTGGTTTATTCGAAGATGTCGAATATGGTGAAATTCTCTCCGTAATTAACGTAAAGTGTTTTCAGAAGACACAAAATGATCATTTGAAGAAAAAAAGAGTCGATAAGAGCACGATTCTTCACTGTTCTTCAATAGGGAAATTGGGCTTGCGCGGCATTTTAGCAAGTCGGATACCTTTGATTAGGACATCCTAAAATGCGTCAAATCGAAGCTCTCATTTTGAAATTTCGTACACACATTCGCTAATAGATTCTTCGTGTTGGTGCGAAATTTCAGATTTTTCGCGCCATGGGAATGGCAATTTTCAAGTCTGCGAAAATTCAATTCAGATTTTTTTCGAATTTTCGCCACACGTGGCCGATATGGTTCAAACTTGGCAAGATGTTCCTCCAACACTTACTGATGTTACCTACCAAAATTGAGACCTGGTGCTTTATTGGTACCGAAGTTATTACGTTTTGAACTTTTTTCATGGGTGCGGGAAAATCAATATCCCGGCTCTTTGCGAAAAGCGTTCAACGGCTCCCATAGTGCAACGTACTCACCAATGGTTACACTATTTACACAAGAAGTGGGAGTTCATGGAAAAATTCCGTAGAGGCTTAATAAAATATTTCCGACCACCCCTCACGAAAGGAAAAGCAGCGAATGAGTTTGTGGGATCACGCACACTAGCACAATATGTGGTTGTTCCCCTAACAATGCTCTTCCGAACACTCTAAACCCTGGGTCTCTAGCTACATTTTAAAGAAAGTTATGAGGGTTTGAATTTTAGGGCCATACTTTTGAGCGGTACTGTAAGTATGCATTTGAATCAATGTTCAATATACGAATCAATGCCTCAAGCTTTTCTCCAAAACAGGTTAAAGCTTCGCAGCACAATTATGACAAAGCCGATTACAATTCCGTAGAAAAACACATTGAATGGTTTTGAAGAGTGAAGGGCAAGCCTCTTGTATTGAATCGGAGCATTCATCATCTGAAAGATAGTTTGTTTATTGTGATCCCCAATGCGAAAACCTTTTGTTTGAAGCTAGTTAAATTTTCATCGAACTGAACCATTGCATTGTAATAATCAGTCAAATCTTGATGGTATCCTGGAATAGTTTGACAGTATTTCGAGGACATTTTCGAAAATTGCATACAAATCCACCAACCGAATCTCATTTCCGGCACAACTCCTTCCGAGATGTTTTTATTAATTGAATAGTAATTCATCAGGTCCGGGTCGAAACGTTCCCAATCTGCGATATTATAACAATTATATCATTTTTTTCACTGACATACCTGGCGCGGGAGGCAAACCGCGAATGAAATTGGTGAAATAGACGGGATACAAGCGGCTGAGCCACTCCTCGTTATCATCCTCAAAATGTCGCGTAGATTTTCTTTCTTTTGTGCTTTACAACTTTTCCTATTTTCTTCTCATACTCAGACCGGTAAGGAGTGAAGTGACGAATTATTTAACTTGATAACCCATGATTAAAGAAGGCGTCCCACGAACCGCGCGAGCGACTATGCAAAGTGAGGAATGAGAGGAACGCTCTTCTCATTCCGCACGCTCTCTCGCTAGTTGCCTGCATTTCAGGATCTACTTACCACTGGATGCGGCTGACTGCCCAATGCATAGTACACATCGTCTGCGTGCCAAGCGTGCGTCGGGTAGTCGAACTGGTATAGGTAGACCTGAAGACCATTTCGTGGCTGTTTGAAATTTCGCCCGAATCGAATATGGGGAATGCGAGGAACACTCGAGGCACAATAACAATAACAATAATGGTTCACTTACTTCAGCGCCTGTCTGTGCTTGAGTACTGGCGAACAGTGAAGTCGTAATGAATAGAGTTTGCGATAGGGTGTCATAGCCTGGATCTGCATAAATTTAATTTTTTTCGTATTGGAAGTTGTTTCTTCAAAAGTGGATCACCGAATTTTCTCGATTCCACATCATTGAAGTATTTCTGCACACATTCTTCCTTATTGCGCACTCCGAGTACGTCGGTTACCTCAAAACTCTTAGTAAATTTTGCGATTGGAAACGATTCGTTGATGGTTCTGGGTGGATGATAACGTTGAACCGGGCCAAACCTGGTTGATGCCGGTATTAATATTATTCACAAGGCCTCGCAGCGGCCCGGCATTGAATTCACTTAGCATCGTTCCGAGGAGCAGTTTCGTGGGCTGAAATAATTGTAAAAATGATTTTTTTTTAATATGCAAAATTTAAAAAAAACAACAACACTTACAATAAAAAGTTTTTTCATGTGATTCTCCTGATTCTCCCGCAGTTCGCGCATATTACGAAACGGTAGGAACTCTCCAGCTAGAGTAACTCCGCTCAAATGGGATGGAGAGAACATGTCCGATCCACCGACTGCCGAGGCCGCAGTGATGATTTCACTGAAATATCGATGTTTGTTTTAGCAGTGGAAGGAGAAGTTCTACGGATGTGACTGAGATCTAGTTGTAAGAAATGGGCAAAGCTGAGAGTAAATCATGAAATAACTTACTCAGTGCTCAGAAACCGCATGCAATGAACAATTTCCTGAGCTGTGCCTGAACACTAAAAAGATGGATTGGTCTGAGTCTCTCATTTTCCAATATTTTATAGTTTCTCTTATCGACTAGAGGACATTGCGAAGTGAGAGGGCCAGACGATGGTGCCAACGCAACTTACTCCCAACTTTGCTGCGACTACATGCGACTTGTTCACTTGCGACGCCTCGGTTTCCAAATTCATTGATGCGCTCATCGCTATGGCTCGCGAGAAAAGCGGGGATTCTGAAATATATATATTTTTTTAAAAATATCATCATTATACCAGATCACGATGCAAACGGTTCACTTTTTTCTGTTATATGATTGACACAGAAACAATACTTACTACCAACTGTATTGACCGCCGGAGAAAATACCAGAGCCAGTACGATTGTTGCGCCAGTCGACTGGCCCATTATTGTTACCTGACTATCTCCATGTTTCCAAAAGAAAATAATTCATTTTACCTGGTCTTTATTGCCGCCGAAATTGTGAATTTCTGCACGGACGAAGCGCAAACTCTGCACGATATCTAAAATAGGATCATATAAAGGTGGAATTTATAAATTTGTAGAAAAACTCAACCATGCAACGCGAGATTGGCCGGAAGTACATTCTCATCGCCCAGTGCCATCACACCGAAAATGCCGAGGCGATATGAGACTGTGACCATGATAACGCCTGAGTGTACAGATCTCCTCTAAAACAAGGCAAATGATAATTTCAGATGTAAACCAGGATGAAAACCCTGAAAATAGTGATTTGTTTAGTGTGCGCCACGTTCGATCAATAGAAGGGACTCGACTAACCTTGTTTCGCATAATTTGTCACCAATTTCTCATCGGGAAATACAGTATTTCCACTGAACAGCGCAGCACCACCGTGCACGTACACCACAACAGGACAGGCGGCGTTGGACTGCAATTGATCTTTGGTCTATGATCTTTGATCTCTGATCTTTAGGTTATAGTGTTGGTGACTCCTTATCAGATGGTCAGTCTCTCTCAATTTTCCCTGCTTTCCCGTTCTTTGATCGGCGAGAGAGGAGCATTGTCAAATGTGAAGGCTCATTACTCACCTCCCTGCACTCTCTTGACGTGTAAATGTTGAGTGTGAGGCAATCTTCGGAGGTGCCAGTGACATATCCCTCCCAGTATGAGGGCACTTGCGCGCATGCTGGGCCGTAACTGTAAAAATGATGTTGTGATAAAATTGGAATGAAAAACACTACAATGTTCCGTCTAGAGTGTGATTCCAGGGCTCCGGAGGTGCCGGCTTTCTCCATCGTCTTTCCCCAGTTGGAGGCGAAGCGTAAGGAATTTTCTGAAATGATGATCATTGGTCTTTGATCTCTAGATCCAGGATCTGATCAGTTGCTCACCTTGTATATCTCTCCAGCAAATCCATTCTTTGCTTGATATTCGTAGCCTCTCACTGCTCCATATGAAGTGCGAACGATGGGATAGGTGCTCAGTGATCGTGCTAGTGGAGGAAGCAGAAGTAGAAGGACAAGAATGAGCATTCCGTTGTTTTCCGGAAATGATTTAATAAAACGAGTTTTATAAAAACAGTGAGCAATGAAAAAAGGTAGGTAGAAAAATATTGCATAAGTCCAGTTGAAAGCTCCATGTGCTGATAATTTGTATGGCTTTTTGGGCAATAAATCCGTGTACGCTTTTGAAAAGAAACGGTTCGATGCGTTATCAATTGCAGTGTGCTTTAGACCTCGAAATATCAGCATTTGTTTCTCATTCCTCGCACTATTTCTCCTCTCGAGCTACCGAGAGAGCATGATAAATTAAGAGCGTCTCATTGTTCGAGCTTGATACCAAGGACAACGCGATAATCGCACTTCATTGAGGTGTAGATAACATTCAAACCGTATATTGACATGACTCAAAGATCATGTACAATTTAGATGAAGGAATATTAACACTTTCCTGAGATAAAAATCACATTTTACATGACACAACAAGCTACGACTTCTCAATTAGCGGGGTCTTCTCATTATCGATTTCCCTTTCCTCGGCTCTCTGATAATCTTTAGTGTAGAAGAACACGAGAATGACATGGCAAAGGACGCCTACGAAGAGAATGGAAGATGTGCAGGCCATTCCCTGCAATGAATGAGTGTGATCTTGAATATTCTCGCATGAACTCACTAGCTGGTATGATCTGAACTGGTCGTAAGGAAGATTGGATCCGCCTCGAAGCGCCTCCATAATCTGAATCAACGAAAAAACGTGAACAAAATGGAATTGGTCTCACAGCTCCTGCGATTTGTGCGGATGGAATGCCAGCAACAGATGCAATTAGTCTTGCCAGCGCAACGGCTGCAGTACGGGAGGAAGGAGGCACAACTAGCTAAATAGCATTGTATTTACGGTTTGAAACATAACTAGTCAGTTAAGGGAAGCCCACCAACCAGAATCATCTGATTAATCAACACAGTGTTCAGTGCTGATCCCATGCCCACGAAAAAGGTGACTAGCTGAAAACAGAAATATTTACGAGCAGAAACAATGTCATGTAGAAGCTCACCAGACAAGCCGGATAGCTCCTGTTCAGCAGCATGATACTCAGAATCAACAGAGACGCATTGATCGGTGCCCCGATGGCAGCTACTATAGGATAGGCGAGTACGAATTCCTTTCTGCCGGAGAATAGGCCAGTGCCGTGACGCCAACTCTGTAAGTGAATGAATTTATTTTTATCTGCAGATCATCTGCAGAAGTATTGCAAAGTAAAGCAATACAAGGTCAAAATTCTATGTTAAAGTTATCAACTTTGTGCGTGTGAGACTGAGATTTCGACGACGTTTGTGGAGTTTGTTTTTTTGGCGTGATAGACTAAGGTCGATGCAATGACTGACCTGCGCGAGCCACATTGCAACTGGAAGACCAGTTACTGTACCGAGAATCATGACAATCGTATTCAGCATGTTAATTCTGAAACGTTTTTTCATGTTTCTTCTTATTCTGATTAAGGTTCGATGAAGCATACGTCGTGTAGGACAGTCCTAAGAACACATCCGGCAGATTAGTCCAAACGAGAATGTACATGGATGGGAACCAGAAGTTGTATGCTTTCGTGTTGAATGCGATGAAGGACAACGTTGCAGTTAGGAGAAGATATGATTTACTACAATTGAATTGTTGGTGGATGAGGTTCAACATTAAATTCCCCTACATTGAGAAAATCCGAAACGCTCCAGCGAAATTCTTGCCAATTTCATTTCCTACTCTGGTAAGTTCAACGTCTCGTAGAATCGAGTTTGAACAGAGAACTCCGATGAGAGGAATGATTGCTAGTACAGGAGCAGCGACTAATCCTGAATTAGAATTCGTGGTTGAAAAAATTACATTTCGTCATATTTCAGTGAGAGTACGCAAAATGAGGAGGGTCTTGGCATCCTTACCCGATTGCCATGGAACATCGTTAGTGACGATCCATGAACTGATATTCAGTGAGGCCATTCTGAATTATTTGTCTCCATAACAATAATTATCAAAAATATCATTGATACCCGACTACGATTTCGCCGAAAGACACACAGGACAGCGCGATTCCGAGTGTTCGGTCTGGAATTTAAAGAATTTCGAGTAAGATTATTATTTCCAATTGGGGATGTGCTATTGAATTTGTTATCTTTCGTGAGCGTTCTGATGCACTTGAAACATACGCTACAGGTGTTATATTGACCTTGTAATGGTTTGTATTTGTTAAAACTCAAACAAATAAACAAATGAGATATTATACCTTGGAACAAATCAGCCAGCATCACTGGCACCAGCACTTCGAACACTGCAGATGCTGCAACAGCGAGAGAGCGAAGTGCTACGAAAATCTACAAAAATGTAGTGAAATAAATTGTCTTAGACATTACCAAGAAAGATTGTGATCCTACGAAGATTGAGAGCAGGGAAAATATGATCCATATTGAAAGGGTTGCCAGGAACAATCGCCTGAAAAATCAAGTTCACTAAAATAAGATTTGAAGAACAAAAGTGAGTTACCTTCGTCTAAAAGCATCACCGAATAGCCAAACCAACGCGAGCGCGGCTGTGTACGCAATTGATGTCGAGGTCTAAAATTGAAATAAAAAAGTGTTGGTGATACGACTTGCCTGAATCACGGCTGTTTGAGTGACATCGATGTTATAGTGTGTCTGAATGCGAGGGATCACTCCTGAATAATTTAAATATTCAGGAAAATGATTGACACGAAATCAGATACCATTGATTCCGAACGAATCAAAATATGCTAGTAGTGAAGCGAGAATGAGGCATGAAGCAACGAGTACTCGGGATATCTGAAAATAAAAATTACACCAAAATTAGGAAATATCTCATCCGAGCTATTCCGTAAACATTCTGTGATAAACTCCAAACGAACCATGGTGCTATATTTGCTGGCGATACGATTGTGCGTGTTTGAACCGCTGATAACACGATGAAACAGTGCAAAGGAATCAGAGATGAGCATTTGCAAGAGGCTATCGGTTTCATCATTTATCCATTTGACCGCATACATCACTATTCTGCAGCTCAGTTGTGCAGCTCTGCTGCAGAATGTTGTGCACATCAATGCCAAATTATTTATTAACAATTAATCTTCAGTCTACCTTTTGCTTTAGATGAATTCTTCCAAACAAATTTCTCAATACGAGAATTACAATTTTCGAGACAATAAATACAAAAGACATAATGATGACAGTGAAAAACGCAGCCACATCCCATCCAGTCTGCACGAAATGGTGACGATTTGCTCCAACAAGACGGTGATGTGAGGAGAAATTCTAAAAAAAACACGTTTGAGATTGCATGATGAGAACAAATCGGCACTTGATTTCGTACTCTCTGTTATCGACAGGCAAAATCGAGAGTTCGGAAATCGGAAATCAAGCAGATGCGCATGCCGATTTGTCATTACTAGATTGCACTGAACCTTGAATTTGGCAGCAAACTCGATTCCCTCAAGAAATACTCGTTGAGGTTTGTCGGGTTGTGCTGCGATCATTTGTGAAATTTCCTTGGCGCGAGATCGATACCTGAAATACAAATATTGGGGTAGGAACGAGGCTATTCCTAACTTTTCATTGTGCAGCACTTTCTCCAATGCATCATACAAATTCTTCTCGGTTATCTCAAAGTTCTTGACGATTTCTCCAATTCCGAGAGCTTTCGCTCGGCGAGCGTTGTGCTTCAATTTTTTGTGATGATTATATTTTTGACGAATACGAGTTTAAAAATATGATTTGATGTTAGCGCGCAATCCGCAATCTCGTCCCTTATGTTTGAAAGTCCAAGAGATTATTCCAAAGACAGAAATTCTAACCACTTGATCAGCAAACAGCGGTATCGCAACAACCGGCACTCCCGCGTAAGCTGTCTCGGTGAACGAGTTCAGTCCCATGTGAGAAATGAATGCAACGACTTTATGATCATCTAAAATAAATATTCATAAGACATATTTTTTAGACAGTCACTCAGAAGATCCGTTTGCGGTAGCCAAGCCAAGTTGAAAATATTCGAAGCATTCATGGCTGTTTTGCCATCGAATTTCCACAAGAAGTTGTATTCGGGAAATCGCTGGAAAAAAAGTAGAAATACACATGAACGTAAATTAAAACCTTGAAAGTATTGATGAACACTCTCTTGAGATCATCAGTAATCTTTTCAGGAACGATCTGTGTTCCGAGTGAGAATAGTACATTGCCTTTAGGCGCGATATCGAGCATGTTGTTCAATTCCTGGAATGTAAAAGTAAAGGCAAAGGTGTATCCACGTCAAGCGATTTTAAAGTCGTTAGACAATGCTAGGTGGGACCCCCTAAAGCCAGGTAAAGCCAGATTAGTCCTACAATGATTATAGGTTAAGCTGATATGAGATAGGCAGTTAAGGATATGAAAAATGTGATCTCATTCTAAAGGCGCTATTCATATCATTGAATTTCGTAATGGTCAGGCTTGATCTTTGATAATTCAGTGAAAAATACTCACTTTGCTCAACGGTTTCGCCATCGGCAGTCCAATTCCGGCAATGTATCTTATCCTCAGCGAGATTGGTCTCGGTTCCTCCAAGAGTGGATGCGAATTGCAGAAATCGAGGGATGTTTTCATAGTGATTTCTCGCACGTCGGCAAAATCGTTACCGAAACGAGCTCGGAATTTGTTGGTCTGAATATGAATTCATATAACTATCAAAAGTGTTATAGTTTACGATAGCAGTATGCGCTTGGATGTGCACGTAGCGCTCTTTTAACGTTCTTATCGTTTCCAAAACTCTTCTTGAAAAGGATGAGCGGTCTTCGTGACTGGCCAGGAATAATACTAAAGTGATATTAAATATAATAAATTCAGTAGATTCGATGTGAGGATTGCGGGAGTCCCAGTCAACCAACCATCTTCATACAACGGCAACTCCGGTAGGCCGGCATAGTAGTATTGCGTTGGATAAATTGGAGTGGGAACATAACTAACCACTGAAGAGATCTGCCAAATAGTATCAATTATAATAAATATGTTAACTAATGCCTAAAACGCAGAAAACCTGATAATGATGAGCCAGCGCAAATGGACACAAATCGTAGCCGTTGATGAGTCCGAGGTCGTACTTATTAGAAGTGAGGAGATTCGACACTTCCCGAGAGTCGAGAAGCGCTAAATACATTCTTTGATACTTTTTAGTTTGAATATTGACATAATCACTCGCAATTATAATTGTAAGGAATTACTTACCATCGCAAAACTCCTCAGCCGTGTCAATGAATGCATCCGGTTGCAATTTCAAGCGATTCCAATCGGACAGCTCAGCGAATGGGTCTTGAAGATGAGAGGCAACTGAAATTATGAAATTAAAATTTACATAAATCGTTTTGGGAAAAATAGATCGACGAACCGTTGCCCCAATGCCGGCCTCCATAATTTCCCTTTAATATGACACGCGAGTTGAGCATTCCCATTATTACGTCCTGAACTTAAACGTTAGAAATGAAAAATGTCGAAATGAAATAGTGGAAAATGATACTTAGGTTGTGTCAAAAATATTAAACTTACCACTTTATGCCCATTCTCGTTCATTAGAGCGATAAGTTTCTCGGCGAATTGAACATGACTCTTCCCCGCCACCATGACATACATTAGGATGTTTAGAGACATAGTTGAAGGAGGAAGAAGTAGCATTGCGAGCAACCGCATTCTGTAACGAGAAATGTAGTTGGATGCAATTTGGTTCAAGCAAATGCGTTTAGAGTGCTGAATGATGGGTACTGTAGATTTGTGCGCGATCTGTACGAAAGACATTATCATTGCAAGAATGAAGAGTCCAAAGAGACCAAAGGGTTCGCCAATGAAACAGTCTCCTAATTTCACATACACTCTCATTCAGCAACGAAGGGTTCAATGCTTTCTGTGAATGCATTTGCAGATTTGTAGTGCCACGGTCAACCAAACGTCCTCCCAATGAAACAATCTCCTCATTGTAAATTATATATCGCCAGCTAGAAATGTGAGAAAATATGGACTATGACGGGTTCAAAGGAATTCATGATTTCATTTGCAGATTTGCAAGTTTGTGGTCAATCAAAGGTTTGATTCTTATCAATTCGAGAATTGTGCCGAATGAATTGCGACTAGAACCAATCAGAATCATTTATTCAATGCCTTGTGAAATTGTGCATCTGATGACAATTCTCGTTGAGAAATTTTATTAATTTCTCGGCGAATTGTTCATGACTCTTCAATGCTATACCATCACATATGATACATTAGAATGTTTAGAGACATAGTTGAATGGAGCAGAATAAATATTGCGAGTAACCGCATTCTGTAACATGAAATATAGTTGGAGAGGCAGGCAGCAATTTTGGCACATTTAGAGTCGAGAACGACGGTTTACTGTAGATATGTGCGCGATCTGTACGAAAGAGATTATCATTGCAAGAATGAAGAGTCCAAAAAGGCCAAAGGTTTTGCCAATGAAACAGCCTCCTAATTTCACATACACTCTCATTCAGCAACGAAGGGTTCAATGCATTCTGTGAATGCATTTGCAGATTTGTAGTGCCACGGTCAACCAAACGGCCTCCCAATGAAACAATCTCCTCATTGTAAATTATATCTCGCTAGCTAGAGATGTGAGAGAATATGGACTATAACGGGTTCAATGGAATTCATTCATTTGCAGATTTGCAAGTTTGTGGTCAATCAAAGGTTTGATTCTTATCAATTCGAGGATTGCATTGTGCCGAATGAATTGCGACTAGGACAGTGAAACTGATCATTCAATGAGAATCATCTATTCAAATTGTGAAATTGTGCATCTGATGACAATTCTCGTTGAGTAATTTTATTAGTTTCTCCGCGAATTGCACATGACTCTTCCCTGCCACCATGACATACATTAGAATGTTTAGAGACATAGTTGAATGGATCAGAAGTAGTATTGCGAGTAACCGCATTCTGTAACGAGAAATGTACTGTGAGAATCAAAGCCGTTGTCAACTAAAAGCCGGCATAGGAACGGAACGGAACGCGAAAAAGTACGGTACCGGCTACCTATACTATACCTATGCCTAGTACCTGGCTAGTACCTGGCTGGTACTTATGCCGGCATTTAGTTGAATATGGCTTTGATTCTCACAGTAGTTGGATGCAATTTGGTTCAAGCAAATGCGTTTAGAGTGCTGAATGAAGGGTACTGTAGATGTGTGCGCGATCTGTACAAAAGTGATTATCATTGCAAGAATGAAGAGTCCAAAAAGGCCAAAGGGTTTGCCAATGAAACAGTCTCACAATTTCACAATGCACTCTCATTCAGCAACGAAGGGTTTCAATGCATTCTGTGAATGCATTTGCAAATTTGTAGGGCCATGCCAAATCAAACGCTCAATGAAACAATCTCCTCATTGTAAATTATATATCGCCAGCTAGAAATGAGAGAATGTGGACTATGACGGATTCAAAGGAATTCATGATTTCATTTGCAGATTTGCAAGTTTGTGGTCAATCAAAGGTTTGATTCTTATCAATTCGAGGATTGGATTGTGCCGAATGAATTGCGACTATCAATATGAAACTGATCATTCAATCAGAATCATCTATTCAAATTGTGTGAAATTGTGCATCTGATGACAATTCTCGTTGAGTTATTTTATTAGTTTCTCGGCGAATTGTTCAGACTCTTCAATGTTATAACATCACATATGATACATTAGAATGGTAAGAGACATGGTTGAATGGATCAGAAGTAGTATTGCGAGTAACCGCATTCTGCAACAACAAATATTGTTGATTAGGCAGGCTCCAATTTGGTTCAAGCAAATGCGTTTAGAGTGCTGAATGAAGGGTACTGTAGATTTGTGCGCGATGTGTACGAAAGAGATTATCATTGCAAGAATGAAGAGTCCAAAAAGGCCAAATGGTTTGCCAATGAAACAGTCTCCTGATTTCACATACACTCTCATTCAGCAACGAAGGGTTCAATGCATTCTGTGAATGCATTTGCAGATTTGTAGTGCCACGATCAACCAAACGGCCTCCCAATGAACCAATCTCCTCATTGTAAATTATATATCGCCAGCTAGAAAAGTGAGAGAAGATACTATGACGGGTTCAAAAGAATTTATGATTTCATTTGCAGATTTGCAAGTTTGTGGTCAATCAAAGGTTTGATTCTTATCAATTCGAGAATTGTGCAGAATGAATTGCGACTAGGAAAGTGAAACTGATGATTCAATCAGAATCATCATTTCTGAGAATCGTGAGATAATTAATTTTTACATAATTATTTGTTCTCACCTGACTGAAAAAATTAGAAAACTATTTTTTAGAGAAGTGAACTACAGAGTCTCTAATTCGATACGCATTTAACAATGAAACAGTATGTTCGCCCACTATATTTGTAGCAATTCCAATATTTTTGTTGTTGAAGATTGTCGAATTTATGTTTTTAAACCTCTGGACTACAATTGATAAAATTTCGCATCTACAGTATTGAATGGCATAATAAATATGAAATTTTCAATTTTCTAAAAAAATTGATAAAAAATTAGTAAAAAGGGGAACTCGAACTCTGTAACTCTGAGATGTTGTATCTGAGATGTTTCACTCCTTACTCATCACGTAATTATTCACCATTATGAATAGGCCGGTAATGATGAAAAATTCATCTCTTCATTTCGTGGGCATTTCTTTACGAGAAGATTTGAGGAATTAAGATACTTATTCTTCATCCAATCAGTTAATTTAATATAGAGCACTCTTCATTTCTTTACGAGAAGATTTGAGGAATTAAGATACTTATTCTTCATTCAATCAGTTATTTTAATATAGAGCACACACCCTCCTTTGTGCTGGTATGGAGCGTGATTGCTGATAAGCCAAACCGCGACATTAGGTTTGAGACGTCGAGATGTCATTAATGGAATTGCCTGGTGATAAGGAACCATTGAGACCAGTGAGAGGGGAGGAGATGTTTGACTCCTCAGTAGAATACACGGCTAGCCTTATCGTGATCGTGCTTTAGAGTCTCGGCACAAAGAACGCTCACACTGTTCAAAAATTATTTTTCTGGAAACTGAAATGCAAATACATTAATATTTCGACACGCCCCTTTGTTAGATATTCTTCCTACTTTCTTTATGGTATTTTAAAAAATTTCGAAGATCCTCACTACATAGTCCCTCGAGTAGAGTGTCGAAAATGAATAAACGAATATTCGTTTATCTAATATGGAAATGTGATCTCGATCTCTTCATTCTGCACACTCCCTACTGTGAATGTCGTGCAATTGCCTGTTAATTGCAATTGTCTGTCAGTCATCTCCAGCTGACTTGTTTGCTTGCAATCATGCAACTTTATCGACGTTGCAAAGTAAGTGCTTTGTATCCTGTCACCGAGGTGTGTCTTGATGGTGCACAGCAGAAAATACACTAGTCCTGCCAATCATTCGCAGCTGACTTATTTACTTGCAAGCGTGTAACTGGATGGCCTTTGCAAAGTAAGAGAGTGCTTCGTATCCTGTCACCGAGCTGTGTCTTGGTCAAGTCACAGTCACACGACGCATCAACCTTTCCGTTTCATAGACAGCTTACTTCTTTGTAAAAAGGGCATCTTTGACGTTAGGCAGTAAAATGTGTGCGATGCTGAATCATGCACTTTATTGCCTTTGCAAAGTAAGAAATGTATTGTATCCTGTCACTGAGGTGTGTCTTGGTCAAGATATGGTACAAAACTTATCTTGATGTCAATCAGTCCGAGCGCAGCTGACTTGTTTGCAGGGTTAAGCAGTAAAAATAGTTTGCAATCATGCCACTCATACTGTATCATGTGATGTGTTTTGCTCGTTTTTATTTCTGCACGACTAATAACAAATTTGTTAATAATATTGCGTTTGCTACTAATGACGCGCCCACTGCCCTGTATCTTTGCACGTTTACCGATTAACAATTAATGCGTTATAACCACATTCCTTTCAAATATCGCTCTTCAGCGAAATGTACCCTTGTCGCCTTTGACAATTTCGAAAACATTGAACAACCCCCAAAACAAACAGCAACATCAAAACAATAAATAGTGAACAGGCGAAAATATCGCGTAGATTAATTGATTCTGGGGAAGAGAGAACCAGTGAATTGAATTTTATGGGAGCTGTTGCTTTCTAAATACACTCAATTATGGTGCACGAATAGTGAAAAATCTTACCAACTGCTTGACTTTGCTTAAATTGTCATCAAATTTCTGCAAGTTCAAATAATAATCAGTGATAGGTTGATGGTAACCTGGAATTTCAAGACTTCAAACTTTTCCCAATCAAGCACCAACCGAATTTCATCTGTGGAACAGTTCCATCATCAAAACTCTTATTGATTGAGTAGTAGTTCATGAGATTAGGATCCAGTGGTTTCCAGTCTGAATGTCACTGTGAATATGAATAGAAACGTGTGTACCTGGGGCCAGAGGTAATCCTTTGATGAAGTTTGTGAAATACACAGGGTAAATGCGGCTTAGCCACCTCTCATTCTCGTCCTGAAACATTGCACCATTTTCTCATAAAAATATGTAATAGTTTACCAGCGGAAAATCATGAACACCCATCAGAAAGTACAAATCATCCGCGTGATCCGAGTGATTAGAGTAATCATACTGATAGAGGTAGACCTAAAAGTCAATGTCTGAATTTCGAAAGCAAAAATAAGAAACCTCCCCTCCAGCGCGTACTTGCTCACTTCCAAAAAGTGAGGCGGTGAGGATCAAGCATTGCGATAGCGTGTCGTATTCGGGTTCTGAAACGCAACTTCAAAAATACATTTATCAAATTCAAAAACTAACGAAATCGCCCTGATTTCACATCATCCGTATACTTGTCGGCACAATCCTTATAGTTGCGCACTCCGAGCACATCGATTGCCTTGAATGCTCGAGAGATTATCATCTTTAGTTTAGAATCGCTTGAAAAAATTGCAATGCTCCGAAATCAACGCACAGAAAGAGACACTGATTAAACTTTTTGCATGAATGCAACTAATTTAGAAGTGAAGTTATGATATTAGTAGTCACTCAATCTATCAGTATCCGTATTTACGAGGGTCATAGGCTAACCTCGATCACAGTCCCATTCAGTACATTTGCCTGGTACCACCACAGGAAATCATCCAGCCTGAACTCGTTGAGTTGCGTACCGATCATTAGTTTTGTAGGCTGTAAAAAGACACGAAGATAAGTACAACATATAGCACGCTGTAAACTAAATATTCTGCACCAGGTGCGCGGCATATTTTGATTTCATAAAATTGACTATAAAATATAAAATATGAAAATTTCTAGAAAAATCCAGGTTCAGCAAAATAAATGCACGGCGGAAAAAAACCGACAACAATTTGAGATGCAATTTTTTCACGTTTTTGAAAACCGTGAAAAAATTGCACGTGCAATTTTTTCGCGTTTTTCTACATCTTTTCACCTCCTGAGGGTCCAGCAAAACACAACGCACAATAAAGAAATTGAACCAACAGTATTCTTGTTGGCAATCAACAGACTAACCATTGAGCTATTCTATGGTTTTCTTTCTCACCTCACACCGCCATCTTTCATCTAAAATTTAGAAATGACTTCCTTCTTCACTCCCTCAATATTCATTGACCGGTCATTCGTATTGCAAAATAGAGGGATGAATTAACAGATCACCATAGCGCAGTGGTTGAGCTCTTGAAGTGAAAGATGTAAGAGATGAGTTCAATCCCCCGATGAAACGCTGTATTTTGCCGAGCTCCTTAGCCAGTCGGAGTAGATAAGATAAGTATAGAAAAACGCGAAAAAATTGCACGGCAAATTTTGTCCGTTTTTATTTTGCATCATCTAAAAAAATATCATGATAAACCACAATTTTGAAAATAGTTTTTTACTTTTGCTTTCACAATGCAAGTTGCTAAAAAATGTCCGCGAGGAGCCTTTTTTAGATGTCCGCGCACCTGGTGCAGAATTTTTAGTTTACAGCGTGCTATATTGGTTAATTAACATGACATAAATGTTGCTAATAAATAATATGAAACAAATCAGAAACACTCACCTGTGCAGGCGCCAGTGCTGCCATGTGATCTATCTGATTTTCTCTGATCTCGTTCATTTCATGGGCAGGAAATAGTTCGCCGGTCTTTACGATTCCTGTAATTTAAGAAATTAAATTTTGTAGTTAAAAAAATAATATAATTAATAATTACCTGCAAGATGCGTTGCCGAGAATCCGAGCGCATCACCGCCAACCTCGGAGGCGGCGCGGAGCATCTGTCTGTATCATGTTTTTGATGGTTTTCAAGTTCGCTTAGGAACCTAAATTAATATAAAATTTGCTCACTCAGTGGTGAAAGGAAGTAGGCAAGTGATGATTTCCTGTGCGGTGCCTTTGCACTGAAAATATAAAGATGATAAAATGTAAATACAAGCAGTAATTGCTTACTCCCAAATGCGCGGCCACTCCATGCGTTCGGTTCACTTGTTTTTCTACGTTCTCGAAATTCATCGATGCACTGATAGAGATTGCTCGCGAGAAGAGGGGTGACTCTGCAAGCGATTTTGTTGTTGGTCTGGAAGGTTTTGTTTTTGTTTTTAGAGGCATTTTTCTTCAAAGCCAGCATACCTCCACCCTTGTTAACCGCCGGTGAGTAGACGAGAAACAACACGATCGAGGAACCGATAGAGTGGCCCATGATTGAGACCTGGAATTAATTTAAATACTAAAATAACCTTATTAAAATTGTTACCTGCTCTTTATCACCACCAAACACATGAATTGTCTTCTGAACGAAGCGCAGACTCTCCACGACATCTGAATAAAAAGATTTTTTCACAATTGTTCGCTGTCTCGTAGATTGACTATCAATCAAAATACAACGATTCCTCACGAAAACGGTTGTAATAGGAGAAAAAAATAATTTTGACATAGAAATAATCAATTATAATGAAAATATAATTTCGTACCATGCACAGCAAGGTTAGCTGGCAACGCGTGCTCGTCACCCAGTGCCATCACGCCGAACACTCCGACACGATAAGAAATCGTTACGAGGATGACTCCTGCAATACTTATTATATTTATCGCGAATCTATGAAAAATACGTTGATAAATCATTAAATGGAATTAATAAGTTGAAAAGAAAATAATAGTATTACTCACCTTCTGCAGAATATTTCGACACGAGATGATCGTCGGGGAAATGTATTGATGAACTGAATAATCCTGAGCCTCCATGGATGTAGACAACGACCGGACAGGATGCATTTGACTGGAAGTAATCTCTTCTAATTTCTCTCAGTGATGCGAAAAAATTTCCGGACTTTTTGAAAGTAAGGAGGAAAGTATTGGTCAGGCTTTCCTAGATTTTAGGTCGTGGGACGAAAAAGGGATCTCACCTCTCGACATTGGTTCGACGTGTAAACGTTCAGCGTGAGGCAGTCTTCAGAAATTCCAGTTGGATAGCCAGTCCAGGAAGAGTCGACTTGCGCGCAGGCAGGGCCGGCACTGATAGAAGTAGCATCATACAAAAAAAGGTTGATAAAAAAAGTTCAGATGCACCTACAATGTTCCATCGATAGTGTAATTCCAAGGCTCGGGCGGTCCTGGTTTCTTCCACCGTCTATTGCCGATTGGCGGAGCAGCGAATGGTATTTTCTGAATAAAAGCTCTGTCAATGATAAAAAAATAAGTCGTACCTTGTAAATTTCTCCAACAAACCCATTGCTCGCTTCAAACTCATATCCGCGAACAGATCCATATGGGGTGTGAGCGATTGGATATTTGCTAATTGATGATGCAATTGGAATGATGAATGCCGAAAATAGGATAACCGAACGTTTAGTGTTCATTTTTCTGAAACATATTTGATTAACAATTTGAAAACAACAACACATAATTTGTCAATTGCCGTCGAAAGAGCTAGAATTGTTTGGCGAGTGAGACTAGACGCTGTGCATTGATACCAACGATCGGCAGAAGAATCTGCTTAGAATTTGGAGAGACACCTCTTCGCTAGTTTGATAACGCGAAGCGTTTCGAATGGGCAGGTTCATGTTTCGCTCCATCATTTCATCATCGAATTTCCATTTTGTCTGGAACACTTCAAATTAATTATTGAATCGTCGGTGCTCCTCACGAAGAAATGGTTTTGTTCAACTGCACTTCTTCTGGCGAACGTTTGACATCCAAAAATAATTATTTGGTACTTCGAACAGTCTATTCTAGTCGAACATGAATAGTAGTGTGCGACGAAAACTGCATTGTCTCAACTATTCTGAGGGTATCAATGTTCTCTGAAAATATGAATTATGCTATACCTCACAAGCGTCGGTTAATTCTAAACACTTTCAAGAAGCGAAATTACTCG
This sequence comes from Pristionchus arcanus, assembly GCA_900490705.1. Classification (NCBI taxonomy): domain Eukaryota; kingdom Metazoa; phylum Nematoda; class Chromadorea; order Rhabditida; family Neodiplogasteridae; genus Pristionchus; species Pristionchus arcanus. The sequence goes on from LS487975.1 coordinate 313,934, forward strand.
ATTCATTTGCACAGACATTCATTCATTAATGGTCTATGGGATCGATTTTTGTTCGTGTTCGTTGAATATTACATTTCACAGTGCACGAACTGATTAGATCACTCGTTCACTTACTACTTGTTATAATATAAAAAGATGTAAAGTTAAAATCATACCATTCTCGAAATTACAATTTTTCACTTCGCACAGCATCGAAACACCGAACCTAACGTCACTGAACCTAATGTTGCAGAGCTACCGTACCTAATCCTATTGTAGAAATATTTGATATTTGACCCTGCAATGTCAATGACAGCTTTGAATTGAACCATCAAATATATTTCCTCCTACACTTTCCAACACTTTCCTACCGTGCTTTAGTTCCTCATCCCTCCTCCTCTCAACACATCCCCTGATAAGTGCCAAACGCAACAAATAGGTTAGGTTTCGAGCAGGCTATACGCAAAGAGATATCGTGCGAAATAGAGAGAGAGTGGGGCCTTGCGCCGGGTTTAGATGCAGAAGTGGCGTCAAAGAAAGGGATGAGATGTTGCGAGGGGCGCTGAACCATTGAGGCCGAAGGATGGTTCATTCACATCAGCGCGCTATCGTTATCTTTAAATCACACCTCCTTATTGATCAGAAAGTGCGAGAGATAATGCGAAATGGAGAGAGTAAAGCCACACTCTTCGTCACCGTCTTCCAGTCAAGAAGGAAGCAGGAAGAAAGACAATACATAGTTGACACAGTCTAAGTGGAAGTGAAAAATTCACCGATTACAAAATCTATATGTGATAATCACTTTATTCTGTTTCACAGATCGCTCTTCAGCGAAATATAACCTTTTCGCCTCTTCGAATTTCGACTACATTGGACTACTTCCAAAACAAATAACAACAACAAAACAATAAATACTGAATAGACGAACATATCGCGTAGTGAAATCGATTCTGGAGAAGGGTGGGCTAGTGAATTGAACTTTATGGGAGCTGTTGCTTTCTAAATATACTCAATTATGGTTAACAAATAGTGAAAAATTTCACCAAATGCTTTAAGTTGCTCAGATTTTCATCGAACTTCTGAAGGTCCAAATAATAATCAGTGATAGGTTGGTGATAGCCTGTAAAAGAAAGAGTTTTGAATATCTCGAGTGCAGTTACCTACCAAATTTCATCTGAGGCACGACCCCGTCCACGAAACTCTTATTGATTGAGTAGTAGTTCATGAGATTGGGATCGAGTGGTTTCCAATCTGAAATTCATTGGAATAGATATCACATAGACCAGAATGCGAGCTGTACCTGGTGCCAGGGGCAATCCTTTGACGAAATTCGTGAAATATACAGGGTAAACGCGGCTCAGCCACTGCTCATTTTCGTCCTGAAAAATTTATCTTCTTGTTTATTTTCCTAAATATTGGAATTAATTTACCATCGGAAAATCATGAACACCCATCAGAAAATACAAATCATTCGTGTGATCCGAATGATTGTAGTAGTCATACTGGTAGAGATAGACCTAAAAGTGAATTTCTTATTTTGAACAATAAAAATGCAGACCTCCCCACCAGCCCGCATTTGCTCACTAGAAAACAGAGAGGCAGATAGCATTATACACTGAGATAGTCTATCGTATTCCGGTTCTGAAATGCATGGCTATCCATTTTCGAAGAAAAAGTCATAAAATATAGAAAAATATATTCTGATGTGAGTTATACTCTAGTCATAGCTGAATAATGTACAATCATTATTCAAAGGTTTAATTCATGATGGGTTCAACTCTTAATCATTTCTCTAATATGATAGAAATATTGGCTCTATTACAGTACAAAGTTCCCATGAGGATAAAAAGGTCACATGAAAATAAAAATGGGACCTTTTTTACTGTAGCAGAGGCGAAATTAACTCACGGAAACGTCCCGATTTGTAGTCATCCATGTACTTATCAGCGCATTCCTTGTAGTTGCGTATACCAAGCACATCGAGTGCCTCGAATATATACTTTTATGGAATTTAAGAGAGCGGATCGGTAATTTTCGACCATATTCGACCACCCCCGGACACATGCCCCCCGAAATGAGAACCAGGGCCCCATACTGTGTGCATGTATACCCCATGGCTGCATGTGAAACATGCCAGTAATAGAATCCTCATTTGGCTTTGCCATCGTACAATATTAGGTCACAAAGTTAAAAAATCGAAAAATCATATCTTTTGAACGCGACAAGCTAGACTCAAAAACTCTTTTGCAATGTACTAGGCATGACTAAAAACCAAAA
>LS487975.1:317858-495390 GCA_900490705.1 Pristionchus arcanus
TGTCATAGCCGGCTCCAGAACCGGAAAATGCCTAAAAGCCGGTTCTGGGAAAAAAGTTGTGTTATGAAAATTTTCTCGTCGCCAATATAGTCTACCATAAAACTTTCATCGAGATTGCTCAAAGTTTGGGCTCCTAGTGCCGGGGGGTGTCCGTTTTCCTGCAATCTCTCAGAAGACACGTGATATACGGTAATTAGGGTTACGGTATATTGTTGGGGTACAGTAGTATGTATTGACGTATAGTACTTGAAGTTTCTCGATCATGAAATTTCGGATGAATTTTGGACCATGACCCCGGGTTCATGGTGGTAAGTAATTTCGGAGGCATGAACCCCGGGTCATGGTCCAAAAAAATCCGGAAAAAATTTATTTTTCTAATAGACTTCTATGGTGACGATTATTCCTAAAATGTACTAACTTTATTATTTGTGCCATTTTAAGGGTGATTCGCATATAGCGTAAGCGCAAAAAACGGTAAACATCATCAGAGACCCCACGTGAGGCACATTCAAGCCTAAGTAGAGCAAAAACGCAGAAAAACCTGATTCCCTCTTGATGTGGATTTTAATAAGGATCCACTAAAGTAACTTTTAAGCAAAAAAATAGTTCCCGGTTTTTCGTCATTGAAAGGATATTCATCAAAATACGAAAAATTCGATCAAAAAATCATAGTTGCAGAGTGAGTTAAATTTTTCGGGGTGGTTCATTTTTGGTTTTTAGTCATGCCTAGTACATTGCAAAAGAGTTTTTGAGTCTAGCTTGTCGCGTTCAAAAGATATGATTTTTCGATTTTTTAACTTTGTGACCTAATATTGTACGATGGCAAAGCCAAATGAGGATTCTATTAATGGCATGTTTCACATGCAGCCATGGGGTATACATGAACACAGTATGGGGCCCTGGTTCTCATTTCGGGGGGCATGTGTCCGGGGGGTGGTCGAAAATTACCGATCCGGTCTCTTAAGAGAGCGGATCTGAGAAAATTCACCTTTTTTGACATTCTCCGGACATTTATCCAGGATTTTCGAATCCGGCCACCATACTCACAGGGGCTGAGGGGGCCTTGACCTTGTTTACAAAAATGATGACGTCACCGGCCATATTGCGAAATGCGGCGCAAAAGCTGCGGGTAAGTGTGATAATGATGAAAATTCATAATTTCTCAACCGAATAAGATAGATCCAAAATTCCTTTTGCATTATGTTAGGCATGCCTAGAGTGCATCATAACACTATTTAGATCTAAATTGGGGCGATCCTGATATTGAATTTTTGACTCATGATTTCGATTTTTTCGAATTCTCATTATGTCAGGATCGTTTGGGGCAGACGTTACATATATCTGGGTGTACCGTACACTCTCCCGCTTCGATACCGCACATCGCTCATAGGATCGAAAAATACCCTAATCGCGAAAACTGAACCTGAATCGATCGGAGTCCATACCCCACCATACGTTTCTGCAAGTGTCTACCTTCTCTCTATAGGAATCATCCTTAAAATGACTAAAATAGAAAAGTTAGGACATTTTACATATTATCATGACCATAGAGGTCAGTTTCAAAAGCATAAAAATTTCGGATTTTTTTCGACCATGACCCGGGGTTCATGCATCAGATGCGATCCGTGACCATGAACCCCGGGTCATGGTCGAAAAAAATCCGAAATTTTTATGTTTTTGAAATTGACCTCTATGGTCATGATAATTCTTAAAATGTCCTAACTTTTCTATTTTAGTCATTTTAAGGATGATTCCTATAGAGAGAAGGTAGACACTTGCAGAAACGTATGGTGGGGTATGGACTCCGATCGATTCAGGTTCAGTTTTCGCGATTAGGGTATTTTTCGATCCTATGAGCGATGTGCGGTATCGAAGCGGGAGAGTGTACGGTACACCCAGATATATGTAACGTCTGCCCCAAACGATCCTGACATAATGAGAATTCGAAAAAATCGAAATCATGAGTCAAAAATTCAATATCAGGATCGCCCCAATTTAGATCTAAATAGTGTTATGATGCACTCTAGGCATGCCTAACATAATGCAAAAGGAATTTTGGATCTATCTTATTCGGTTGAGAAATTATGAATTTTCATCATTATCACACTTACCCGCAGCTTTTGCGCCGCATTTCGCAATATGGCCGGTGACGTCATCATTTTTGTAAACAAGGTCAAGGCCCCCTCAGCCCCTGTGAGTATGGTGGCCGGATTCGAAAATCCTGGATAAATGTCCGGGCAGTGGTCACTTTTCTCAGATCCGGTCTCTTAAACATTCATGTGCATAATACACATTTTTTATTTGCAAAACTCTCAAAAATTGCTTCGATCAAATAAAATCTTTCAATATTTTCAAATGATCGTAAGCTAACCTCAATCACAGTCCCATTAATCACATTCGCCTCGTACCAATACAGGAATTTTTCCTGCCTGAACTCGTTCAGTTGAGTGCCGATCATTAGTTTTGTTGGCTTCAAAAATAAGTATTTTGCCTTCCAAATCAAAATTTACACTTACGGGAGCCGGCGCAATTCCGGCCATGTGATTCTGCTGATTATCTCTGATTTCTTTCATGTCATGCACTGGATACAGTTCACCAGCCTTTATGATTCCTGCATATTTTAATATTTTTTTAACGTTTTTACATTTTTTTAAAAGAATGTTTCCAGCAGTACCATAAAATTTGAGTGCACCCTCGCCGACTTCTGAGACGGCTCGTAGCATCTGCCTGTATTATTTATTTGTATTTCAACATTTCAATTGCCATTAAATTCACAAAAGAAGAAAAACATTGCTTACTCGGTACTGAAAGGCAGCAAGCAAGTGACGATTTCCTGTGCCGTTCCTTTGCACTGAAAATATTGCATAGTTTGCTATTTTTCACTGATTTTTTGGAATTGTTAGACTATTTTTACGAAAAGTGCTTACCCCCAAGTGCGCTGCCACTCGATGCGTCCGATCCACTTGTTTTTCTTCATTTTCGAAATTCATAAATGCGCTAATTGAGATGGCTCTAGAGAATAAAGGTGGGTCTGAAAAAAAAATTCTTCGAGTCAAAAATTCAAGATTCAATAGCAAAAAGGAATAAATGGACATACCTCCACCCTTATTCACTGCTGGCGAGTACACGAGAAACAGTACAATGGTGGCTCCGAAAGAGTGGCCCATAATGGAGACCTGAAATTAAATTTATTTTATATTTAATTTGAGTTTATCTTGTCATCAAGAACAGTGTCTGTCATTGAATCGTTCTCCCTCGGTAAAAGTAATTATCTTTAATTACCTGATCTTTGTCACCACCGAAGGCGTGTATAGTCTGCTGAACGAAGCGTAGACTCTGCACTACATCTGACAATATTAGATATTTAAGCTAATTTTTAATAAAGTAAAGTAATGGTAAAATGAATACCATGCACAGCCAGATTCGCCGGGAGTACGTGCTCATCTCCTAGGGCTGAGATGCCGAAGACACCGAGTCGATAGGAGATTGTGACGAGGATCACTCCTGCGAAAATTTAATCATTTTCAAGTATTTCAAAAATGATGCTAATCTATCGAAAAAGGATCACATTCCGCCGGAAAACATCACTGAACGAATTTTCATTTAAATATATCTCGAATAGTGAAATAACTCGCCTTCAGCCGAATACTTCGAGACAAGGTGATCATCGGGGAAATTGATTGATGAACCGGACATCCCCGAGCCTCCATGGATGTAGACAAGGACGGGGCAGGAACCATGTGACTGAAATTGATCTTTGATCTCTCCTCTCTCAATTACTAGGGTAAAAAATGAAAAAAATCAGGAAAAAATATTTAGGATTCTCACTTCTCGGCATTGCTTGGACGTGTAAACGTTCAGCGTTAGGCAGTCTTCAGAAATTCCAGTTGTTGAACTGGCCCAGGAAGAGTCGGCTTGCGCGCATGCTGGGCCGGCACTGAAAAAAACGCATTATTTGATATTGAATATTTTAAAAAACAAGGTGTAACAAAAAAATTGTCATTACAATGTTCCATCGATAGTGTAGTTCCACGGCTCGGGTGGCTCAGGTTTCTTCCATCGCCTATTGCCGATTGGTGGAGCGGCGAATGGAATTTTCTGAGCTATCTTATTTTTTAATCTGAAGAATAAATCTCACCTTGTAAATTTCTCCAATAAACCCATTGCTCGCTTCAAACTCATACCCTCGAACGGTTCCATAGGGAGTGTGAGCGATGGGATATTTACTTAGTGATGATACAACGGGAAAGAAGAATAGAAAACTTTGAAATTGCGTACTAAACGCCATCCTGCAATCAGTAAAAATCGATTAAAAATTTTTTCGCGAAACACAAATTTGCATAGCAAAACTAAAAGTACAGTTAACAAGAAGCAACTATTTGTTGCTCATTGCCTTTCTTCTATAGTGAGACTATACGATGTGCATTGATACCAACGATGGGTATAAGGTGCTGCTTGGAATTTAGAGGGACCCCTATTCGCTTGTTTGATAACGCGAAGCATTTCGAATCGGTTTCATACAATATCAACAATGCTATTAGCATTGAATTATATTATAACCACTTTATCTCAAATGTAACCATAATTCTGGAGAGCCGTATTCAACAAGACTATCCATTTTTATCGAATGCGGTTCAGAGCTAGGGTGTGACAGCTGTCACGCTTTCGTAGTCTCTCCAAAGTGCGTGTCTCTTTTCCATTCTATACGCCCTTATCATTGGATTGGACTGACTCTCTCATTTTCCCATGCTCTATCGCCTCTCTGACCGGTTGGAGGCTACACGAATTGATAGAGTCGCATGATTATTCACATTGGATCGAGCATACGCTCCTCAAAAGTCCATCCTGAACATGCGTTTGATTCTTTTCACCCTTTCTTTATACCAAATCACCCTGTCCTACTCCATCTCGGACAACTTCCCAGTGATCACAACTGGTTACGGATCCATTAGAGGCTACACATTCTCCGCGCAAGATGGAACGGAGGCGCAGATTTTCAAAGTGAATTATTTTAATTATTATTTTATTTTATTAATTTAATTTCTATTTTATAGAAAATACCATTCGCGTCGCCACCAGTTCGTGATCTGCGATGGAAGAAGCCGCAGCCTCACAAGCCCTGGAATGCGACGCTCGATGGGACATTGTGAGTCATCTTTTGGTGATTCTTTTTTCACCTTTGCCGTCATTTGTTGAACTGATTTGCAGCTTTGGTCCAGCATGCGCCCAACAAACGAACAAGTATGCCGGGCCGGTCACGGGATTTTCCGAGGACTGCCTGCATTTGAATGTGTATACTAACGAGAGATGTCGCGAGGTAAACGCACATTGTTTCGTTTAGTTCTTTTAAGAATGATTTTTTTTAGTCCAACTCCACCTGCCCTGTCGTCTTCATCATTCACGGAGGCGCAGGACTGTACGAATCGACAATGAAGTTCCCCGATGAGACGCTCGTGAGGAACTTTGTTTCGCAGGGTAAGACATCTATTCACTCTACTGAAACCTGTACTAGAGACTATATTCTACTTATATTCTCTCTACTGCTATTTGCACAATCTTCAATGAAAGAAAAAAAACGAAACCTGCACTTATTGGATTAAAACGCATTTGAATTACACAAATCGCAAGATGATTAGCAATAATTTCAGGAATCGTCGTCGTGTCGGCTGCATATCGCCTGGGTACTTTTGGCGCTATGGACCTCGGCGATGAGAATGCACTGCCGGCGAATCTTGGATTGCACGGTAAGAATTTCATAATTAGTATTCTCCGAAGATCGTGAAAATTCCGATAGGTCAGCATAGTTGCTTCAGATATTATCGCAGCCCTGCACTTCATTCGGGATGAGATTGGAAATTTTGGAGGCGACAAGAATAAAGTCGGTAAACATATTGCAAAATATCACTCATTCTTGGTGATCGAATAGTCATCTTTCAGATCACTCTACTCGGACAGTCCGAGGGCGGTCATTATGCATTGATGATTGCATTCTCACCGGGGATATCGAAGCCGGGAGGTTCGATATATCCAAAAATAACGTATTGCATTGTTATTGTTTATCATATTTTTCCTCAGAGAAGCGACTGATCGACGGCGTAATAGTAATGAGCGGCAATGGAGGACTCGAATTCCGCGAGAAGGCAGTCGAGAGGAGTCACGCTGTGGCGAAGGAGTTGAATGTGAGTGCGTTCAAATAAAAAATTCGAGAAAATAATAATGAATATTTAATAAATAATAATAATGATTGAATAATTTCGCAGTGTTCCGGAACCGCTAGAGAGATCGTTGAATGTCTTCGGCTGCTTGATACCGAGTTGGTTTACCTAAAAAAATATTGTTTAAAAAATGATTTATGCAGATCAATCGTAGCTACGTCATTCAAAGTCAACGGGCCTCATATTTTATCGCAGAAGGTATGAATTCCTATTCAACAAATGTTTCTTCTGCATCGGTCTGGAATTGGGAATTATAGTTATTCGCTCACAGAAGTGGCATAAATCGGAATCGCTGATTTCACTTAGTATTACAAAGCGTGTGAAACCTAATCGTAGAACTGAACTAAGTAGAAGAATGAATTTAAAATTACATTGACCAACATTTAAAAATTCATCAGGCTCCATTCGGAATCACATTGAGTGGTGAACTCTTTCCAATCACGAATGAGAAAGAGCTCCGAGAAGATCGAAACCCTGTCAGGCTCATGATTGGAACGACAATCGAAGAGGTGTGAAAATCACATAACAATGTTTTTCTTATTGCTTCCTAAATAACATAAAAAACTGAAAATTTTCCAGATCGGAGGAGGAGTTGCTGGGGTCGATAAAATCAACCGTATTCTGGGAATCGAGAATGGAAAAGAGTGTTACGACAAATACTTGAAAGACGTGGAGTCGGGAGCTTTCAGTTAGTGATTTTGGTATTTTATAAAGTGATACTGTATAATGGCTAGGTGGGGTATTATTCAGTGAACTAATAAGTCGGTGAGTGATGTGATTTACTGGTTAAAAATTTCCTTGCTTTTCAGATCCAGGCTACATCGAGGCCTCCCAAGAGTTCATCATAACCGCACATGTTTATGCCAAATACATCGCGCAGATTGGTGGAGAGGTGAATATCAATTCGATCTTCTAAAATTAATTCCAAATTTCTAACGTTTCACATTCATAATGGAAGCAGTGCATATTTCAAACTTATTTAGCCTGTTAATTTCATTGGCTATTATACCAATACTTGCGCCGTGAAAAACGACAATTCAGGCCTATGAGTGTGACTGAAGTTGGGAAAAGCTATACTTATTCCTTTGTTTAATTATGTAGCAATGCCGATCATGAATCAAACTTGGGTTGTAATTGTGTATAATTCAGGCCTATCTCTACGAGTACGATTATCCCGTTCATGGAGGCCATGCCCGTATTTCGAGATTCATAAACCTAAGAAAATACTTACAATTAGGTGCCATTCGGAATCCGTGATGACACAAATAAACATGCAGGACTATCTCTACGAGTATGACTGCTAGGATCCAACAACTAGTTTCGCGCAATAGGGAAATCACTTCTAGCTCTACTATCTAACAAAGCCTGGTCATGTACCAAATCTGAATTGTAATTGTGTATCTATAATGCAGGCCTTTCTCTACGAGTACGGTTATCCCGTTCATGGAGGCCATACGGATGACGCTTATCACGTGCTGGGCATTCATGAGTATGAAAAGGTGAGGATTTATTTTTATTGATTCAGGCACTGGCAGTCAGCTGACTTGCTCGCACACTACGGCTCTGCTGACATGATGTTGCAAAGTTGCGAGGGATGAAACTTTTTAGGTGAAAACAGAAGTATAATTAATAATTTTAGAAATTTTAGGACGAGAACGAGAGATGGCTCGGTCGAGCCTATCCTCGATATTTCTCCAATTTCATCAAGGGCGAACGACTAGCTAAAGGTTATTTTTTATTAGGAATCGGAAATGTACAAAAAATCTTCATTACATTTCAGACTGGTCCAAAGTGACACCACTCCTCATGAACTACTACTCCGTGAACAGAAGTCGCACCGACGGAGTATTCCCGCGCACTAAATACGGTAAATATTTTATTATTTATATTTCCACCCAATACAAATTAATTTCAGGTTACCAAAACAACCTCGTTAAATACTATGACGAACTCATCAAATACGATAAAGTGCTGTCGGCAGCAAAGATGCAGGTTCCTCCGTGTTTCAATTTGCTAAGGGGAATGTTTAGAGAAAAGGGTGAAAATAAAGCTCGACACACTGTAAGATCAGAGTACACGCTTACTTTTTGTTTGGGATCTTTGAACATGTTTAGAGCTGCCTCCACTGTGTGGAGGCATTTTCAGTGTGCAATTTCAATATTTTTCCATTGTTCAGGTCGAAAATGCCCCAGTCGAGTACAAGTCCCTCAATTTCGATGAAGGATTCCAAGGGTTTCTCGAGTCCCTCACTATAGTCGATGCTATCATCTTCTTCTGTGCTGTTGTTGGTGCCCTTTCTTTGCTCTGTTGCCTGTGTAATTGTTTCACGTCGATTTGCTGTTGTTGTTGCCGGGGTGGGTATTCGTCCAATTGAATTGGTAAATTAGTCGACTACAAGCAAAATAACACAAAGAAATAAGAGCATGCAAGCTGAGTAATGTTTTCTCGATATGACGGTTAAAACTATTCGATCTAGTTACCTCAGCGCCTAGTGACGTGAATGAGCAAGCGACGAATCAGAGATCACGTAATTTTGCACCGCCACTCCCTAATTTGTTTTGAGCCCTTCTTCTAGGTGCATTTGTCCCCCACTGCTGCTCGATCCAATGGTCAACCTGTTTTATCATTCCTATCACCCATCACCCCTCGAGAGATGCTCTAACTCTCCTCATTCTCCATGCTCTCTCGCTTCTCTGATCGACGAGAGAGCATTACGACTTGAGAGTGGCAGGTTCCCCATCCCACTCTCGTCATTACAGAGTGAAGAGCCGAATTGTCCATGATTAGATAAGGAACTCTTGTCTCTAGCCGTCATAGCCGTTACGTTTCAAGCGCTGACCGCAATGTTGCAGTAGGAAATTTGTTAATATCGTGTTGAATCATATTTTTTTCATGGAACAAATATTGTTGAGGAAGGGAAGCTATTTGATTTGATGTTTCGCTTACTGATTTGTTGCAGTTGAGTAATATCCAATTACGTGTTGATTCATACCAAACTGTTATTGCTGTATTTCCAATATCAGTTGTTGACGTAGAGCACCAATTCGATTGGTCTTATCATTCCTACACGCGGCGTATTGTTTGGCGATTGTACTGCGTATTGTTGTAGATCGCGCGCGATACGTTTTACCCCGTCTCTCACTTTTGCATTGTCTCTCACACAAGATGAGAACTTACTATAGATGAGTTTGTAGGATTGAGAGCAAAATATTCCAACTTTCAAAAAATGTTTAGTTGTCATCCCGAAATCATCCGAATGTTCACATCTGTCATAGTGCCCTCACACACGTCAATTTATCCCAATTCAGCATGCGTTTACTCCCCATACTCTTCCTACTCTTACCATGCTCCTTCACGCTAAATATCCTAATGTACGTAAACGTGATCGGGACGAGCCACCGACAATTCGCAGAGAAGTTAGTAGCACTGCTCCATGAGAATGGACACACTTTGGTGAGGAATTTCAGTTTATTTTGTTAACATTTTCGAAATTTATTTATAGCTTTATATCACATAAAGTCATCATAATCCTGTGTTAATCTCTTCTAATCCTTCTAGGATGTGGTTCAAGCGATGCTCTATTTTTCAAGATCATTTGATCCTTTATCGCACTAATCCTGTTAATCCCGGTCTAATACCATTCTAATCTCACCAGTCAGAGATATCATGAGGAATGAAGAGACGGATTCATCTCCTATAATTCAACCTTGCAGGACGTCGTCCAAGCAATGCTCGATATGCGCGTACCACAAAAAGAGATTCACGGCTCGAGAAAGACGGCTTTTGTTACCTGGGACAGTCCGTGGGGCAAATGTAACTATTTACATTTTTCCATTATTGTCATTACTATTGTCATTAATATTGTTATTATCATTATTATGTTATTATTATCATCATAATTATTGTTGTGATTCCTGCACCAAGCAATAGTTGTTTGTTTGTTTGAAGGAACAGTGTATTTTTAGGGTTGGAGTACAGAAAAAAAAATCATTATTTCTTCAGCTGGTCTTTCCGGCGGGTACCACCTAGCGTTGTCTTATGACTGTAAAATAGCTTGGCGTGGATACACCAATAACCTTACATATTTCTTCAGCCAGTCATCTCGCCGATCCCTTCCAAGAGCCAAACGAGTGGAATCGACTGATAATGGGCTTCGCCTCGGACATTTTCCTCGATACTGCGGAGGTTTTCTGCGATCGTAAGTATGATTCTTCCCTTGCAATAAAGCTTGCAATGAGGCAAAAAGACAATTACAATGGTCAATTGTTCTGATCAAAGGATGGCAAAATGATTTCATTACTCGTTTGAAACCACTTAAAAATTATGACTCTTTGAATTCTGGATATTTGGAGGAGAGTTATTGAACATAAAATTCGATATTGCTGATCAAAAGAGCACCAAGCCAAACGATCACTTTTTACTGATTTTAATCCTAGATAAAAAATTTGAAAGTTTTGCTTCTAAAAGTATTTCTTTTTCAGACATCATCGATTCCCCGGAAGTGGCTGAGCTTCTCTCCTCCAACAAGTACGATATCGCCCTCATCAATGGCTTCGATTACTGCCCGTACGGATTGGTGCATAGATATAAGGTATCGTACCTTTCAATTTCAACTGTTCAATGATCGAGTTGATACTTTCTGAAAGTTTCAAAAGTATCAAGCCCCGTTTGAGCTTCCCAGCCATTTTGGCGGAATTTCCTTTTTTTCTTCTTTTTTTTCGTGCTCGGTTTCCCGGTTCAACCAGAAAATAACCCAAAATATGCTGTATTACGACCGCAAAACACTTATTTATAATTTGCGAAAATGACTACCGTAATCGAATTTCGGACCGCGAAAATGCTGGCGCATGAGCTGTGCCAGTTGACCTGTGTGATTTTAGCTGACGTTTCAAATTTGCAGTTCTAGCCGTTCTCGTCCTTTTCCGTTGATTAATTATGTTTATTTTGTTATATTTATATAATTTCTTCTCTCAGCAGGCAGGCGGCTCGCTGGCGGTGCCGCGATGCCGCCTTCTTCCACTCGGAGGCCGGTTTTTCGGTTAGTCAGTTTGTCTTGCTTCATTATCATCTTGTCTTGCTTACTTATCGTTTTTTCCCGACATATCACTGAGTTCTAGTTATCGCTAAATTATCGATTTGCAGGCTGGTCGACCAGCGGAGTGGATGGAGGCCGACTGCATCGAGCAGTCGGCCCGTCATTCGAAGGACAGGTTTTATTCCTGTATTTTCCCATTATTTAAGCCTTATCAGCCCTAAATTGAGTGAAAAGAGATTAAATTTATCACATTTATTCCTTTTGACGGGGTTTGGAATACTGGGTTGGTTCAAAAATGAGGCAACCGCTGGAGCAAAAGCGATATGTTTGGATCCTTCTGAACTCGATATTTTGTTTGTCGCTGAAATTGAGTGGAAATGAGCGTAGTTTTCCTAAAAATGGATACTATAAGTATTATTCGACAAATTTAGGAGCGCCCTAACCGCTCACGGCCGGCGCAACAGGTGAAACTCGAGGTAAGCGGGACATTATTCGGTAATTAACACTTTGTTTCAAGCATGCATGCTGTTTTAGAGTTGTAATAGACTGGTATTCTTGATTTAGGCATAATTTTTCACCAGAAAACAGGCAGTTTATTCCATATTCGACAGTTCGCTCATTAAATATGTCAATGAAAATGCTTAAATTCATGGTGTATTGCTTCCATTCATTCCATTACTTCAGTTCCACGAGCCACGTCTACTACACGCCGACTGAAGAACCCTATCAGAGAAGTTTTTCTTCCATATTGTTTTTTTAATCACCATTTAATTTCAAATTAGAGGCATGGTTATTTACGGGTAAAAGTTAGGTTTCTGATATAATAAAGTAACTGAATGAAACTGCAATATAAATGGTAAATTACGCGATACTTTGTGAAAGAATTGAAGGTACCCGTCTCTGGATGGACGTCTTCACCTGAGGGGAGAAGAAAGAAGACGAGCGACAAAGGATGAAGGAGAGACAAGGCGAGGGATAAATGGAGGCAATTAAAAGGATGGATATCAGGTACATTTATCAATCTTTCTCTCCTAATGCAGTCCCCTTTCCTACTGTCAATGAGAGGATCTTTGAATAGACAACAATTTATATTAAAATTGTGATTTGCAAGTTTAATCATTCTCTTTTCGTCCTTCCGTGAAAGGTAATCTTTTCAAACATTTCCCGGTTGATTAGAGATTCATAAAACTGGTAAAGGTTGGTTATTGCAACTGAGTCAATAATTCTTTCCGAGTTCATCCTATTCATGGTCAATGTAGCTACCGTAACATTGTATTAGACTAGGTTCCTCCCTCATTCACATTCTATTTGCATTTTATATTATTGTTATGTATGTTATTCCTTCTAGCTCCTTGGCCTCGAATTGGCATCCGTTGGTCTTCCCCTCTTCCCTGGTTGGCAGGACGACTACGCAGCTCTATCAGAGAAGTTTTTTGTTCTTTTGTTCTGTTTTTTTCTCAGACATTTCTTGGTTCTTGACGGAAAACAGAGAAGAATCTTTTGTAGTAAAGAGGGACAAAACTAATAAAAAGAAATGGTAAATTACGCGATACTTTGTGAAACAATTGAAGGTACCCGTCTCCGGATGGGCGCCCTCACAATGGAGAAGGAAAGAAGAGGAAGAAGGAAGAAGAGGGAGGAGGAAAGAAGACGAGTGAAGAAGGAAACAACAGGTACCTTTATCGATTACATCAACAAAGTACAAAACAAAGATTAACAAGGTGGATTGGGGGAAACGAGAATAGCGCTTATTCTGAGTTACTGTAGCGCATCTTTCGTACAATTCTCCAAATCCAAAGCAATTATGTAACAGATATGAATTTTTTGAAACACCAATATGCCACGCTTTAAATTGCTCCCTTTTTTCTTCACAACGAAATTCCGTCAAACGGCAGTCAAATCGGAACCTTTTCCTGAGTAAGAGTAAGATGTTATGGTAGGTTGGTTGCGTGGGGGGTGTAAAATCCTCCTCTACCGCAACCTTTTATGGACCTACAACTCTTGCTTAGGAAAAGGTACCGATTTTTCTGTCGTTCACCGTAATCGCACTGAGAAGAAAAACAGGGAGCAACCGAAATCGTGGCAGATTTGTGTTCCGCAAAATAAACATCTGTCACATGAATGCTATAGTTTAGGGGGCGAATTCAATCACCAGTTTCGAGGGCAACATTTCATGATTTCTAGTTGTGATTTAGAAATTACTCAAAATTTAAAACAAGTCTTTCGGCATCTTTTGTTTTTGAAACAGACATGAATAATAAAATGTAAAAAATATCGTTCTCGATTTTCGAAAGATTTATAAAATTGATGTTTTGTGATACGATTAAAAAAGAGCGAAAATTTCCAAAATAGCAGAGCTAATGTTTCAGCGGTTAATTATTAGTTTTCGATTCAAAGGATATTAAAACCAGATGAGCATGTGTTCCAAGAATAGTTTAATATTTTGTGATCTCCATTTTGAACAAAAGAGCTATTGGGACTTTTTCACTACGAAAAAGTGCCACTTCTGAAAAAAAAATGAATTGATTTCTAGAATAATTCATCAGGCAACTTGGCGCCTCCGGGGTATGCGAAATAGATAAGAAGAGAATGAAAGTGAGGCTAAACTAAATGGACAGAAAAAATCTCTGTTTTGGCAGTGTCAAGATTATTGATTTCTTCAATAAATTTGAAAGAGATTCTACCGTAGTCCGCTACAGTATTTTGATGATGTGCGTGGTAACCGTACTGACGAATGACAGAAGTGCGCACGAGCAGTAACTCAGAATCGCCAAGTTATTGAAAGCAGAGAAACTAGGGGGCTAGATGAATACATTGAAGAATAGGAGAATAAGAAGGAAATGGAAATGAGAAAACAACCCTTTCTAATCCCTCTTTCCTCTAACGGGATGACCTTCTCTCCTAATCACTTGCGTCATTGCTTTATGAATGTGACGGATGGTATTCCTACAGTACTCCTTTGTGAGAAATTCTTCTCTGAACTTCAGAATGGCCTCGATCAATTCAGCCTTGTTTTGTGGCTTGTAGTGGGACCTGAGCTTGGCCTTTAGATGAGCGAAGGCATGCTCTACCGGCATCATATCGGGCGATTCTGCCGGCCAGGGCATCACCTAGATTATTTCTAATTAATATTTTTCCATTAGTCGATATCGTATCCCCCCTACAGTATTCCCCATTGGTTTCAAGATACAGATAATTCAAATTCACCTCAACACCCATTTCAGCCAGTTTCTCGGTCGTGTACTTGGCCGTGTGCACGCGGGCGTTATCATGGGCGAGCCGACAACGATTACCATACAGTTTCTTCGCACTGGGGAGGTAATACTCCTGCACTATCCTCTTAAATTGTAAATTATTGTTCCCTTTTATAGCACCTAATATTAGTTTATATTGTCTTTAACTTACCACGTAGTCTTCCGCTTTGATGGTCTCTTTGGGTCCGAGAATCTTGATTTGAGTAGGTCCCATCATCGATATAGCGAGCCAGATCATAACCTGATATGTTAATCGTCTGAGTTGTCCATATTACGTTTCAATGGGAATGAAATACTTACTCTCTGAGGATGTTTCACTCTCTGCGAGATATGACCGTACGGGTCATCAGGGAAGACCCACACGTAGGGTGACACGTTCTCAATTTCCACAGACGCCTCATCGGCAAAGAACACATTGGTGAACACGTCATCTTCCTCCTTCTTTGCCAATGCCCAGTTCACTCGCTTCTCCCTATTCGGCTCTCTAACGAACTGTCCATACTTTTTCTGCTTCCGGTCCACATCTGCCTCTTCTCTCACTCGAGCAACACAATATAATCCCACCTAGAATAGCTACAGTATTCATCAATGCATGGGTACTGTAGGTTACGGCAATAATCGATAATGCTGTATAATGAATCGTTACCTTTTCATTGAATTTGTCCTTGATCTCCTTGATGATCTTATAAGTGAGAACTTCTTTGTTCTCTCTATGCATCTCGATGATCCGTGCCTTGATTTCTGGCCACTTTGTGTCGTCAGTTAGCCCATACGGATGATACTCGTGATTCTTCGTGAGTGATTCCAGGATAGTCTTCACTTGCCTCCTATCCATTCCAACATTCTCTGCTATTTCACTCAAACTTTTTCCCTCATGACGAAGAGCAAATATACGATCATGTTGATGTGCCATATCTGAATAAAATTATCTAGAACGAGCGAGAAAAAATGCAATGAACATTATCAAAGTGAATTTGATCTTGCAAAATATTTGAAATAGTTTTCGATGCATCATCAAATGCGTGTTTTTAAGAGATATGTCATACTCGCTGATACGTTTGGCAGACGGAGCACTAATGGTCGTAGACACTGAGTGTCTGTCTGATAGACATTCAGTGGGTACAACTGTGAACGTCTATGCGTCACCCACGGACCGCAATACATCATATGAGGCTCTGCTAATTGACTTTGGAACTAGAGAAGCACTGCAGAGAAAGCAACTGGAGATGCGAGATCTCTCGCTTGAGGAGATCAAGGAGATGATCTCGAATTCCCGGTCAAGTAGGAGAAACAGAGTGAGTGTAGATATGTTCCCATCGAGAGATCGAAGAAATCATAGAATACGAAAAAAATTGTCAGTTCAACAAATTTATCGCGAATTAGTAGTTCAAAAATTTAAAGATCAAAGATCAGTACATAGGAAAATGAGTGAACTATTCGAGGCATCATCGATCGATAGACCTACCGGGCCTCCTCCTCTTCCCACTACTGCTGCACGGAAGAACACCGGGAAAGGTCGTTCTGTGAGATCCCAAGCAGCTCGAGATGTCGTCAACGACGATGGTTCAATGTCGGATCCTTCCGCTGATCCGCTGGATTGTCTCGATTCGAGAGGTGATTTTGTTGTTTGAAGAACTTCTGTATCGATTACAGAATCTCAACATCGTCTTACCGTAATCCATTCAGATTTGTTACGAGGAATCTACCGGATGGTCGATTGCCTGAAGACTGATATGGATAGAAGAATGAATAAGATTGAAGATGATATGACTGCTATTGTAGCTCATATTGAGATCTCTTCATCAGAGAGGGAATCTGACGGAATAAAGGTGAATAGATCGAAAGAACAGAATACTCGAAACATAATTCTCAGCTGAAAGATATCTCCGAATCTCTTCAAGCGCAAGAAGAGATCATGGTTACGCTGGAAAGAGATGTGCAGGCAATATCTCAGAATATGATTCGAAAACTTCGTAAGAAAATTTATGAGAACTTGCGAATCATATGAGAAATATCGCGAATTTCTTACTTTTTAATGAATATTATTCAAGCGGTGAAGTACCACTATCTGTCGGAGGAGGAAGTCGCTGAGCTTGATCGAGAAGAGGAGACGACGACCGTGTTTGCGGGCCGATTAGCTGCAGCCGTCTTCCCAGAAGATCAGCTGTTCAGTATTGTAGATGAAAGAGATCAATCAATCTATAATTGGATTGTCAATGTAAGAAATTTCTAACGAAATATATGGCTATTCATTCATACAACAGGTCGTTGCTCGAAGACGTGCTGCATCGGAGCAACATTCAACCAGATCGAATATCCAATCTCGAATTCGCCACCACCTCAATCAGCAGGCCAAACGGTTGCGAGATGAACACAAAATGGTATAATACTCTTTATTCATTTCAAACGATTTTTTCTATGAATGGTTAATATCAAAGCCCTACAGCTCAACAGAAGAAAGTTTCAAGCAAAAAAAAGGTAGCTAAGGAAATCTAAGTTATACAATAAAATTGTGAAACCTATTTTACAGGACCATCCGGAGCCGGTTGCGAAAAGGAAGAGACGTGAGAGAGAAGAGAGACGGGCAATCACCACAGCTCAAATTGAAGAGAGGACGAAGGAGATCACTGCAATGAGAAAGAGGATGACTGATGCACGCATCGAACGACAGGTGGCCCATCAACTGCGTAAGACTGGTATGGTCTCTAACGATGGTGAGCCCATTATCTTTACCACTCCTCGTCCCATCCCTCCTCCTAATATGGGCAGAACACCCACGACTACGACTACTCCTCGCTCAAACCCTCTCACGAAGAGTACCCCTAAGTCGAGAGATTCATTCGATAAGGTGACTCCTCGTGCACCCGCTCGAATGGGACCCATCCGTGCTCCGGGTACGAATCGTCGCCTTGCGTATCCTCGTCGTGACCCCTCGGAAGCAGGCCCCTCTCGTTCCCCACCCCTTCAGGACATGGATGAAGAAGAGGAGGATATGCCCCTGCTCCATGATTCGAGAGGACAAGTTAGAAGAAGCAACCCATTCGATGATGACGAGGATGAAGTCATGCACGATGTGGAAATTATAGATGGAGAGATGTACCCTCTAGATCGAGAAGAGTAGTCATGATTGTATTCTCCCCCATTTGTTACGTATTCAAAAGCTCTCTCAGATCTGTAACCCTTGTTAACCTATTTTTGTATCTCCTATTCTTCAATGAATTAATCTAGCGCCCTAGTTTCTCTGCTTTCAATTACCTGGCGATTCTGAGTTACTGCTCGTGCGCACTTCTGTACGGTTACCACGAACATCATCAAAATACTGTAGCGGACTACGGTATAATCTCTTTCAAATTTATTGAAGAAATCAATAATCTTCACACTGCCAAAACAGTGATTTTTTCTGTCTATTTAGTTTAGCCTCACTTTCATTCTCTTCTTATCTATTTCGCATACCCCGGAAGCGCCAAGTCGCCTGATGAATTATTCTAGAAATCAATTCATTTTTTTTTACAACTGTGAACGTCTATGCGTCACCCACGGACCGCAATACATCATATGAGGCTCTGCTAATTGACTTTGGAACTAGAGAAGCACTGCAGAGAAAGCAACTGGAGATGCGAGATCTCTCGCTTGAGGAGATCAAGGAGATGATCTCGAATTCCCGGTCAAGTAGGAGAAACAGAGTGAGTGTAGATATGTTCCCATCGAGAGATCGAAGAAATCATAGAATACAGTAAGAAGAAAAAATTATCAGTTCAACATATTTATCGCGAATTAGTACTTCAAAGATCAAAGATCAGTGCATTGGAAAATGTGTGAACTATTCGAGGCTTCATCGATCGATAGATCTACCGTACCTCCTCCTCTTCCCTCTACTGCTGCACGGAAGAACACCGGGAGAGGTCGTTCTGTGAGAGCTCAAGCAGCTCCAGATGTCGTCAACGACGATGGTTCATTGTCGGATCCCTCCACCGATCCGGTGGATAGTCTCGATTCGAGAGGTGATTTTTGTTGTTTGAAGAACTTCTGTATCGATTACAGAATCTCAATATCGTCTTACCGTAATCCATTCAGATTTGTTACGAGGAATCTACCGGATGGTCGATTGCCTGAAGAGTGATATGGATAGAAGAATGAATAAGATTGAGGATGATATGACTGCTATTGTAGCTCATATTGAGATCTCGTCATCAGAGAGGGAATCTGACGGAATAAAGGTGAATAGATCTAAAAGAGCATAAGACACTAAACATACGTTTCAGATAATGGATATCGCGGAAACTCTTCGAGTGCAAGAAGAAATAATGACAAAGTTGGAAAAGGATGTCCATTCAATCTCTGAGAACATGATTCGCAAACCTCGTAAGAGAATTTCTGAGAACTTGTGAATATTTTGAGAAATATCGCTAATTTCTTATTTTTGTTTAAAATGGATACTATTCAAGCTGTGAACTACCACTACCTGTCTGAAGAGGAAGTTTCTGAACTCGATCGTGAAGAGGAGACGACTACCGTATTTGCGGGCAGATTAGCTGCAGCCGTATTCCCCGAAGATCAGCAATTCATGATAGTAGATGAGAGAGACCAGTCAATCTATAACTGGATTGTAAATGTAAGAAATTTCTTATGAAATATGTGGCTATTCATTCATACAACAGGTCGTTGCTCGAAGACGTGCTGCATCGGAGCAACATTCAACCAGATCGAATATCCAATCTCGAATTCGCCACCACCTCAACCAGCAGGCCAAACGGCTGAGAGAAGAGAGCAAAATGGTATAACACTTTTTATTCAATTTTCAGACAATTTTTCACTCGATGGTTAATATCTAATCTCTTTAGCTCAACAGAAGAAAGTTAAGAACAAAATAAATATTTCTAAGGAAATCTAGGTTAAACAATATAAAAAAAACGTGAAACCTATTTTACAGAATCATCCCGAGCCGGTTGGCAAGCGAAAGAAACGTGAGAGGGAGGAGAGACAGGCAATCATCGCTGCACGCGTACAAGAGAGAACGGCAGAGATTGCTGAAAAGAGAAAGAGAGTGGTTGATGCACGAATTGAGAGGCAAGTGACCCATCAACTGAGGAAAACGGGTATGATCTCAAACAACGATGAGCCCATCATCTTCCCCACTCCTCGTCCAATCCCTCCTCCTACTATGGGCAGAACACCCATTACGGTCACTCCTCGTTCAAATCCTCCCACGAATGGCACGCCTAATTCGAGAGATTCCATGAGTTTAATCGATATGGGAACTCCTCGTACATCCTCTCGAATGGGGCCCATCCGTGCTCCGGGTACGAATCGTCGCCTGGCGTATCCCCGTCGTATCCCCTCTGAAGCAGGACCATCTCGTTCCCCACCCCCTCAGGACATGGATGAAGAGGAGGAGGATATGCCCCTGCTCCACGATTCGAGAGATCAACGAAGAAGTCTGGGCCCACTCTATGAAGATGATGAGGTCATGTGCGATGTGGAGATTATCGATGGAGTAATGCACCCACTAGAGCGAGAGGAGTAATCATGATTGCATTCCCCCCCTTTTGTACCGTATTCAAAACTCTCTCAGAACTGTATCCCTTGATAACCTATTTTAGTATCTCCTATTCTTCAATGTATTCATCTAGCCCCCTAGTTTCTCTGCTTTCAATAACTTGGCGATTCTGAGTTACTGCTCGTGCGCACTTCTGTCATTCGTCAGTACGGTTACCACGCACATCATCAAAATACTGTAGCGGACTACGGTAGAATCTCTTTCAAATTTATTGAAGAAATCAATAATCTTGACACTGCCAAAACAGAGATTTTTTCTGTCCATTTAGTTTAGCCTCACTTTCATTCTCTTCTTATCTATTTCGCATACCCCGGAGGCGCCAAGTTGCCTGATGAATTATTCTAGAAATCAATTCATTTTTTTTTCAGAAGTGGCACTTTTTCGTAGTGAAAAAGTCCCAATAGCTCTTTTGTTCAAAATGGAGATCACAAAATATTAAACTATTCTTGGAACACATGCTCATCTGGTTTTAATATCCTTTGAATCGAAAACTAATAATTAACCGCTGAAACATTAGCTCTGCTATTTTGGAAATTTTCGCTCTTTTTTAATCGTATCACAAAACATCAATTTTATAAATCTTTCGAAAATCGAGAACGATATTTTTTACATTTTATTATTCATGTCTGTTTCAAAAACAAAAGATGCCGAAAGACTTGTTTTAAATTTTGAGTAATTTCTAAATCACAACTAGAAATCATGAAATGTTGCCCTCGAAACTGGTGATTGAATTCGCCCCCTAAACTATAGCATTCATGTGACAGATGTTTATTTTGCGGAACACAAATCTGCCACGATTTCGGTTGCTCCCTGTTTTTCTTCTCAGTGCGATTACGGTGAACGACAGAAAAATCGGTACCTTTTCCTAAGCAAGAGTTGTAGGTCCATAAAAGGTTGCGGTAGAGGAGGATTTTACACCCCCCACGCAACCAACCTACCATAACATCTTACTCTTACTCAGGAAAAGGTTCCGATTTGACTGCCGTTTGACGGAATTTCGTTGTGAAGAAAAAAGGGAGCAATTTAAAGCGTGGCATATTGGTGTTTCAAAAAATTCATATCTGTTACATAATTGCTTTGGATTTGGAGAATTGTACGAAAGATGCGCTACAGTAACTCAGAATAAGCGCTATTCTCGTTTCCCCCAATCCACCTTGTTAATCTTTGTTTTGTACTTTGTTGATGTAATCGATAAAGGTACCTGTTGTTTCCTTCTTCACTCGTCTTCTTTCCTCCTCCCTCTTCTTCCTTCTTCCTCTTCTTTCCTTCTCCATTGTGAGGGCGCCCATCCGGAGACGGGTACCTTCAATTGTTTCACAAAGTATCGCGTAATTTACCATTTCTTTTTATTAGTTTTGTCCCTCTTTACTACAAAAGATTCTTCTCTGTTTTCCGTCAAGAACCAAGAAATGTCTGAGAAAAAAACAGAACAAAAGAACAAAAAACTTCTCTGATAGAGCTGCGTAGTCGTCCTGCCAACCAGGGAAGAGGGGAAGACCAACGGAAGCCAATTCGAGGCCAAGGAGCTAGAAGGAATAACATACATAACAATAATATAAAAAGCAAATAGAATGTGAATGAGGGAGGAACCTAGTCTAATACAATGTTACGGTAGCTACAGTGACCATGAATAGGATGAACTCGGAAAGAATTATTGACTCAGTTGCAATAACCAACCTTTACCAGTTTTATGAATCTCTAATCAACCGGGAAATGTTTGAAAAGATTACCTTTCACGGAAGGACGAAAAGAGAATGATTAAACTTGCAAATCACAATTTTAATATAAATTGTTGTCTATTCAAAGATCCTCTCATTGACAGTAGGAAAGGGGACTGCATTAGGAGAGAAAGATCGATAAATGTACCTGATATCCATCCTTTTAATTGCCTCCATTTATCCCTCGCCTTGTCCCTCCTTCATCCTTTGTCGCTCGTCTTCTTTCTTCTCCCCTCAGGTGAAGACGTCCATCCAGAGACGGGTACCTTCAATTCTTTCACAAAGTATCGCGTAATTTACCATTTATATTGCAGTTTCATTCAGTTACTTTATTATATCAGAAACCTAACTTTTCCCCGTTAATAACCTCTAATTTGTTATTAAATGGTGATTTTTAAAAAACAATATGGAAGAAAAACTTCTCTGATAGGGTTCTTCCGTCGACGTGTAGTCGGCGTGGCTCGTGGAGCTGAAGTAATGGAATGAATGGAAGCAATACACCATGAATGAATGAATGAAGCATTTTCATTGAAATATTTAATGAGCGAACTGTCGAATATGGAATAAACTGCCTGTTTTCTGGTGAAAAATTATGCCTAAATCAAGAATACCAGTCTAAAACAGCATGTATGCTTGAAACAAAGTGTTAATTACCGAATAATGTCCCGCTTACCTCGAGTTTCACCTGTTGCGCCGGCCGTGAGCGATTAGGGCGCTCCTAAAGTTCTCGAATAATACTTATAGTATCCATTTTTAGGAAAACTACGCTCATTTCTACTCAATTTCAGCGACAAACAAAATATCGAGTTCAGAAGGATCCAAACATATTGCTTTTGCTCCAGCGGTTGCCTCATTTTTGAACCAACCCAGTATTCCAAACCCCGTCAAAAGGAATAAATGTGATAAATTTAATCTATTTTCACTCAATTTAGGGCTGATAAGGCTTAAATAATGGGAAAATACAGGAATAAAACCTGTCCTTCGAATGACGGGCCGACTGCTCGATGCAGTCGGCCTCCATCCACTCCGCTGGTCGACCAGCCTGCAAATCGATAATTTAGCGATAACTAGAACTCAGTGATATGTCGGGAAAAAACGATAAGTAAGCAAGACAAGATGATAATGAAGCAAGACAAACTGACTAACCGAAAAACCGGCCTCCGAGTGGAAGAAGGCGGCATCGCGGCACCGCCAGCGAGCCGCCTGCCTGCTGAGAGAAGAAATTATATAAATATAACAAAATAAACATAATTAATCAACGGAAAAGGACGAGAACGGCTAGAACTGCAAATTTGAAACGTCAGCTAAAATCACACAGGTCAACTGGCACAGCTCATGCGCCAGCATTTTCGCGGTCCGAAATTCGATTACGGTAGTCATTTTCGCAAATTATAAATAAGTGTTTTGCGGTCGTAATACAGCATATTTTGGGTTATTTTCTGGTTGAACCGGGAAACCGAGCACGAAAAAAAAGAAGAAAAAAAGGAAATTCCGCCAAAATGGCTGGGAAGCTCAAACGGGGCTTGATACTTTTGAAACTTTCAGAAAGTATCAACTCGATCATTGAACAGTTGAAATTGAAAGGTACGATACATGTAATTGTGATTTTGTTTTCAGTTTGGTTTTTTGAGAAAAATATTAGAAGATGATGGTGACTACCCGTACAGACTTGTTCATCAGTATAAGGTAACCAGTATTTTCTCCATTTCCCCATGCTAAATCCGATGAATTAGATAAATAGAAAAGGGCTTAAAGACAATGCAATTCGATTCTGTGATCTGTAGGTTTCGGAGGCAATATATTGATAGAAACCTTGAACGATACAAACCTACTGTTGATACCGATTCAATACTGTCCTATCGGATCACACAAAAAAGGCGATTAGTGTTTTTCTGGTTTTCGAACCTCATACAAAACTGAGGCAATTGTTATGGTGATTTGTGGGAGGTTACTGCGGTCGATATTATGATCGCCCGTCCTCTAAATCACGTGCACTAATGCCCGATTGCAATCATTGTCCGATAGTGCATTGATACTAGGCGTAGTTGAAAACTGTAGGTGACCAAATCTATGTCTACGCCGCCAGTCTCGGGTATCTGGGATATAGAGATCACTAGCGCAAATATAGCCGATTCAGAGGGTGAAATTGCGGTCAGTTGGGCTCACAAGTGAGAAATGGAAAGAGACATCACTCTTTGTTTTATTGCCTGATAACAATTCGTACGGGCTCGAGCATTGGTACGAGGTGGGTGATAGTGATGACAGATTGGTGCGCTACTCTCCTCATTTCGCATACTCTCTCGTGTGTCTAGCCGGATTTCCATCAATAGTGGGTGATAGCATTAGAATTGGCGTCGCAATAATGGATGCGATGTGTGATCCGTCTCTCTCATTTTGTCATTATCTCTCGTTTTTCTTACTGACGAGAGATTAGGTGAAGTGACCTGAAGAAATGAAGAGCCCTGACCATAGCTCCAAATGGATAGAAATTTTGAGTGTTTGGACTCGACAATTACGAAGATTGACAGACAAATTCATTTCTCAGTTTTCTCCATTGCATGTGCATACGTAGTGGGGTAATTGCAAAAAATGAACATTCAAATATAATAAAAAGACACATTCAGCTCTCCCCCGTCGTCAGCTACCTGCCTACTCCCACGTTCGCAACGCAAAACTACTATGCGGGACTGCCGGAGCTGCCGCTTTATGAAACTAGTAATTACACCTTTTTATAATGTTTTAATTATTTATTTTTGAAATTTTGAGAAGTGAGACAACTAGCAAGACAAGTGACAACTGTATTTGAAACTGCCCTGTTGCGAATCCTATTCGCAAACATGCGTTATTGATAATGATGTTGATATTATGCAGAGTTCGACCCTCCTCTCAACGAATGACGCACTTTTGCGATTATACATTGATTTATATGCTAAATAGCGAGAACTATAGACGAGAAACAAAATTTAAAAATTGTATTGCAATGTTACAGTGTTCGACCCACCTCTTGACGAGGAAATCACGTTCCCATTGAGAATATTAGAGACGCTGAAGACTGCGAGGGAAAGGAGACTCCATGCAAGGAAGAGCGAGATCATTGTGAGTTATTATTTCAAAGAATTTCTAAGTTTCCGAATTTTTGTATCTGTCCTACACGTGAAACGATTGTGATATTTCTTCAATTTTTTTTACATTTTTTTTACAAAGCGAGAATCATCAAAAAGTTTCTGAAATGGTCTTTTCAGACGAACAAGTATCGCGCCCGTTACGGCGCCGATTTCCCTGATGTCCGAGAAGTGATGAAGAGGATTTCCATCGATTTCTCCAATTCGCACCCATTGTTGGAGCAACCGAGACCGATCTCGCTGAGATTGAGATACATCGGAGGAGTTGGAATGCCGAAAGTGAAAGCGCTGAGCAAAGTGAGGGCATTGAATATTATTTTGATAAAACACCTTCATTCATCATTGACAATCTTGTCTGAATAGGTTATTGCGAAACTGGGATAGGCTTCTCCCCAATTAAAAATTACATTATAATATTGATGCATAAATTATTATTATTCCATGTTCAAAAAAGAGCATGGTATCGAAAAAGTCGAATTCCAGGAATTTGATAACCTGCTCAATCTCCCCGGCAAGGGCACTGTAATCGTTTCCTTCGGAACCCAAATTGCACCGGACAAGATCAGTGAGGAGCTGAGGAGGGTATTCGTCAGCACATTCAAGGTACTTATTTTATTCCAAATTTTCACATAGCCATCTAATTTGAGCGCGTATGTCATGCTTCGTCAAAATTGCATCATAATTTTTCAGCGCTTCCCCGAGTACAATTTCCTCTGGAAATTCGATGGCAAGATGGAAACTAACGCGTCCAACGTGCACAATATCGCGTGGCTACCGCAGAATGATCTGCTTCGTGAGTGTACATCTTCCTTCTTCTCATTTTACCGTTCTTTAGTAGAAATTTCTAAATTTCAAATAAAATTTTTTATCATATTTGGCCCAAACACCAGAATATTTTCAATTTGCAGACGATTCCCGAGTCGTCGCTTTCGTCTCTCACATGGGCCTCAACTCCTTCACCGAGACTGGCTTCGCCGGAGTACCGGTGGTAGCGATTCCATTCTTTGCTGATCAATTGGTTCGTCATTTCCATTATCATACGTATCCGCAAACGATCAACGTTGTAACTAGATGTTGATCTTGCTGGCTCAAATCAATGTACTATTATCAGCACAACGCCCGACGCGCGCGAGAGCTCGGCATGGGCGTGATTGTGAGGAAGTCGCAGATCACGGAAGAATCTCTATCGGCGGCACTGCAGAAAGTGCTGTATGATGAACGGTATGGCAGCGTGTGATATAACAGTATACATAAAATCAAATATACAGTACGTGTATGTAGTGCGCTACGTATACTGACAAAAAATTAGAGATGTTTTGGAAATGTTGGAGCGCCAGAGAGTGATGGGCGTAAAAATAATAGTAAGATAACAGAAGAATCTGTATCAGCGGAACTGCTTTATGATGAGCGGTAACAATAATAAAGAAACAACCTCAGTTGTACGTTGTGCCCGTGCATTTCTTAGTGTAAAGTGATAGAAATTGCTCATTTTTGCTGCAGATTTTGATGACTCGATTTCATTTTAATAAATCATTCAGGTATCACAACCGCGCTAAGGAAATCGCCTCAATGATCGCTGCGAATCCGGACACACCGCAGAGGATATTCCTTGAGGGAATGGAGTTTGCTGCCAAGTTTGAGGTATGAAGTTCACTTTTCATATTGCACACAACTATTCTGTTAGAAGACGCACATTTCATTGAAGAGGGAATATTGAACTGTTATTTAAAGCTGTCCAAATTCGATCATTTCCAGAACCTCTCCTCGCACTACCGCCTTGCGGGCGCCGATTACAACCATTACGTACAAATCGGATGGGATGTCGCTGCTTTTCTCACTTTTATCCTGATTTCCTTACTATATTTGATCCTTGTGTTGATTGTTTCGATAGTGAAATGCGGACTGGGTAGCGTGCAATTGAAGTACAACAAAATTGAGTGAGTTCTTAATTGACTTCTTTATTTCATCGCCATAACCTTGTTGTAAATATGGATGACTAATAAATGATCTTTTGTCTTGTTTGGAAACCTGTCAATCCAAACCCATACTCTTTGTTGCTATCAGTGCGACGATGAATGATCTAACTCTCTCATTTCGCCTTGCTCTCTCGTTTCTCTGACGAGAGATAAGGCAAAATGAAGAGACGAGACTATCGCTACATGCAAATACAGATGATTGCAAGAGTCAAAGCAAAGAGACGCTTAATGGTGTCAGTACAGTGCCTTATCATGAGTACGTCCGCACGGTCAACGCTGTTGCTCTTATTCATACTGCCGATTGCATCATCCCTAACCAACTACCCGATAGTCACTACTTCGTACGGCGCAGTGAGAGGCTATGAGTTTGAAGCAAGCAACGGATTTGTTGGAGAGATATTCAAGGTTGGATTAGCTATTAATTGAGCTGTAACAAACCGTAGTAACTATTTGTATGTGCATGTAAGAGTGTTCATCGATTATATCGAGCGAGGGCTGCTCTGCAAGAATATTTTTAGAAGGAATTTAGACTATTTTCAGAAAATCCCCTTCGCAACTCCACCAATAGGAGTTCATCGATGGAAGAAACCTGTGTCACCCGAGCCATGGAACTATACCATCGATGGAACGTTGTACGTGCATTCATGAACCATATTTATTTATTTTCCCACGATTTAACCGTATTTAAGTTGACACATCGTAATATTGATCGTTTTCAGTGCCGGTCCGGCTTGCGCGCAAGTAAACTCCACCTGGGCCGGCTATGTGACGGGCCAATCCGAAGACTGTCTAACACTGAACGTTTACACTTCGAGAAAGTGTAGGGAGGTAAGAACTCAGGGGTAGATAACATGAAAAATCCAAGTTCAATTCAGTCCAACGGCTCCTGCCCTGTTGTAGTGTACGTTCACGGCGGTTCGGCGCTATTCAGTTCAAGTTTGCATTTCCCGGATGATGTGCTGGTCGAGAAATATGCCACTAAAGGTATTCGCATTGTAATAATTCATTTGATATTCAATGATGCAACCACTTACATTTTTAGGAATCGTTCTCGTCACAATAGCGTATCGTGTCGGAGTCTTTGGCGTGATGGCGCTGGGCGATGAGCATGCATTGCCTGCTAATATAGCAATACATGGTTGGTAGTATTTGCAATAAAAATACAGTTAAAAATTACTTTCAGATGTGACGCAAAGCCTGCGATTCTTGCGTACAGAAGTGCACGCTTTTGGAGGTGATAAAGATCAGGTTAAAAATATGTTACAATTTTAATTAATATATTTAATTTACAGATCACAATGATGGGCCACTCAACAGGTGCGAGCATTGTGTTGGTGCTCGTTTTCTCGCCGACGGTAAACAAGGCTGGAGGTGAGTAATCCGACATACTCTATGCGTGGAGACTGTGATAATATCCTAGCCTCTATCGTTCGTGTTGTATCAAGGGTAACAGGATGTAGGGCTCATAATCTAGGTAGGAATAATTACGAAAATGTCATTGGCGAATATCCCTTCCAGTACTGTCTTATTCAGCACGTATTGCAAATTCTATTTAAGAGCCCCCACTCTTCGCCCGAGCAATCTCGGTAAGTGGGACTATGAATTTCGAGGATGAACCAAAGCAAGTGAAGAGATCGCACGCGGTTGCGACGCGTTTGGGAGTGAGGATTTTCGAAATTTAAGTAAATATAAATTATTATTTATCCTGAGCTGTTTTGGTCGTCAATAATTACGCCGAATGCGGTTCATACATTAACATTTTTAATTTGTTGTCAAAGGAGAAAAAAATCCTTCCAGTGCGAAGGAACGGGTCAGGAAATTGTCGATTGCTTATCTACAATCAGCACTGAGTAAGTCTTGATCTAATTTCGTATGTTTTTAGACCTCCAATGATGACATGATCGTGATTTTGATGAGCTACTAGTATAAAACTACAAGCTGAAACATAACTCATTCAGAGAAATGCTCCGCGCAGCCACCGAAGTTGGCGGAGGCGATCTATTGTCGGTCAACCACCTTACAGGTGCGCCATAACAACAACAAAAATAACAACAAAAACAAAAACAAATAAACAATGAACAAAACACCAGGAATCACCCTTGCCGGGGAGCTCATGCCAGTTCGCGATGCGAACGAGTTGAGGCAGCAGCAGGAGGAATACATGAAAGAGATTGCTCCTGCTCGAGTATGTTCCGATTTTAACCTCATTTTTACGACCATAATCTGAGGATCTCCGTGGAACACCCACAAATACCAGAAATAACCACAAATAACCACAAATAACGCTCGCCCTTGACTGTACCTACTCTTTTGCTAACATATTTTTTTGCCAAAAACTGAGTTAAGGAATTTGAAGAATGCTGATATTTCCTGTTTCAGCCCACATCTCTAATGATGGGAACGCTCGTCAACGAGTTCAGGGATGGAGTAGTCAAGGCGTACGGGCAGGAGGAGGAGGATCTGTCGCTGCATGAGGTCATTATTACGTTTTTTCCTTTGTATTCTTTGCAGTTCAAAACGGAGCCCTACGAAAGTAAAAATCTCAGCCTCCGATAAAAAATCTGAACAAATGTAATGAATTTACATTTTCAGGCAATCGACACGCTCGGAGTTCGAAACCTCCAAGAGTGCACGCAGAAATACTACGACGATGTGCGATCGGGATATTTCAGTTAGTTTACAGACTAAATTTCATGAGCACCGGTCTCTCAATTTTACACACTCTCTCATCACCCTAGCCGTCGAGAGAGTGTGAGAGATGAAGAAACGGCGATACGATCCTGAGAAGGCGAATGCCGCACTCTAAAGTAGATTGAAAAATATTCAGACCCCGGTTACGACAAGCTATCGCAATGCGTCTACCTCACAGCTTCGACGTTTGGCGCAACGCAGGCGATGGCTGGAGGAGAGGTTTGAAACATTTTCAATACTTTCCATATTATCAGTCACTAGAGGAGCTATGATGGTATTTTATTTATTTCTGAAACGTCTTCTCAGGTGTACCTCTACCAAGTCGACTACCCCAAGCATACGAATCATGCTGATGACCTCTACTATCTAATGGGAGTGCATAACTTTCCTATGGTAAGTTGGAAGGATGAAGACTTCTCCTCTTCATTCCGCGTGCTCTCTCTCCAGTACTATCCGCTATGGAGCACGTGAAATGAAGAGACGAAACCTTCATTGTGGCAACCCATAGCACGCACACACAATATTCAACAATGTATGAGCGATGAATCTTTTGCAGGATGAAAACGAAGAGTGGATAAATCGAGTCTATCCTGAGTACATAACCAATTTCATTCGAGGATTGCCTCTGGCGCCAGGTAATTAATATTATTTTCACCCAGCATCTAAGTTATTTTGCAGACTGGAAACCGCTCGATCCCAATCTAATGAACTACTATTCCATTAATAAGAGCTTCACTGAGGGAACCGTTCCTCACACGAAATTCGGTATGAAGCACAAGTAAATATCTACAAGTGAGCTAACCTGAATTTATCTAGGATATCACCAACCAATCTCTGACTACTATGCTGAATTGATGCGATTTGATCAGAATCTGACTAAAGTCGAAAGGCTTGTGAGTTTTTATTTTATTTACGAATAAGAATTGAAAGGAAAAATCTTGATCGAATTCTTTTTAGGCTGCAGCAGCTCCCGTTCAATACAAATTACTAACCCTTCCCTCCGTCGAATCCTTCAATCTACGCGATCTTCTCGTCTGTTCAACAATTTTCGGAATAATCGTGCTAATCATATTGACTATTTGTAAATGCGGTCGGAGCTATCGACATGCGAATGAGCAAATTCCATTGAAGACCAAGGATGCTGATTTCCTATTTATTTGATCGCTTATTTTTCGTTCTCATATTTTCATCAGATTATCGAGTCAAACCTAAAGTAATAACGAAATAAAAAGACTTGCACGAATGTATGAAAGCTACTGTTCCGCAGAATAATGTTTCGGTTCGGAAGGATATAAACGATATGAAGTTAGATAAAATATTACAAGATGTGTCGTCCTCAACTGAAGCTCAGTATCAATGTAACAATGAGTTAGAAAAAAATATAAAAATAATAAAAAAATTGGAGAGAAGCAATAAATATATTTATCAAAATAGCAAACTGAGTGACTATTGAATATTTATATTACACGGGTTTGATTAATTAAAATTCACTCGGTCTTTTCGCATACAATAATTGAAATTTGCTCAGCTAGAGTGCCTCCATTCTTCTTCGCCCATCCCGCTTCAGTACATACTAGCTCAGAGTATTCGGCAACCGTTTTCAAGTTGGCATATTTGTAGTGGAATCCAGAAAAACATTCGAACCGATCATTCACCATCAAAGCGTTGTTTAAGCGAGGAACGGTGCTATTGCACGCAGCGTATCTGAATAACAAATTGGTAGTTTGATAACAACGAGGGAGCTACGAGAAGAGGGAAAAGAACGTTAGTGAACGGAAGAGGATAAATGCAAAAGAGAGCTCCGAATTGGCAACACTGTTAAAGAATAATCATCTCCTTACGTGGGGAAAATCACAGGATGACAAGTGATGTTCTGCACGCCATTCCAATAGGGATGAAACGGAGCGGCGCTGTGAAGGATCACTTTGCCGGCATCAAAGCTAACGAGCGAGCCCCCCATTGAAAGTTGAGCACTTGGGATACTATAGTACAAGTATGGCTGAAAAAAAAGTTTCATCAACATTTATTAAGCTACAAAAGCGTCACCAGATATCCTGAGGGGCATGAATATCCTCTACTGTCGCAAATAACCGCCTCTTCAACCGTGGTCGGAAAGCATTTCGGATCTGCAGGGCGAACACTTTTGAACTACAAAAAATAAAGCGAGAAACTGACTCGGACAAGTTCGAAGTTCGTAGATAGTCTGAAAAGCATAGTTGAATTATTTATTTGATTTTTGCTATAATTGAATATATTAGAGACAGCTTAGGAATAATGCAGAGACCGGGAGCACAGGTTTACAAATAGTTCAGTAGGATGCACCTGTCCGGTAAGCTAAAGCACAGGGATCGACTACCGTTTTGTGCATTGATCCTTTGCTATCTCAAATAAGCATTATATATTTTTAGTGACTAACCACAGGCTCTGCACACATATTCGGTCGTGTCTGCCCTAGTAGGGCGCACTGTAGAGAATCAAAGTCAAAGGAGTATGCGAGGCAACTCGCGGCGGGGAGTGTCGAACCGAATATCGTGCAGTTTGGGCTAGAAAATACGACAAGAGTCTTGAGGTTTTAGGTCAAACGAAGAGATTTTTGTTTGCCTCCTGCCTTACCTTGCGTGACCGGTAGCGCAGCTACAAGCGAGGGCGCACTCCCACTGATTGTTCACCTGAATCAGACCACCCAGGCGATTGTAAGCCGTGGAGGAGTTGACCGCGATGTAGCATGGCTCGGCCAAGATCTGATTGTTAAATTAGTGAAATACTTTTCCTGTTTATCCTGACATGGAACGGTGGAGGAACCATCGCTTGGGAGGGTTTTGAAATCTTTTGTAAGCAATGGTGGACGGGTAAGGGGTGGGTTTTATTGTTGAAAGACAACTATTTTCTCTTACCTGTTGTAGGCCGACGATGCCAAGAAGCCAGATGAAGTAGGCCATAGCTGGCAATCGTATAGTAGAGAATGAAGGGAAAAAGTGGGCGAATCTCCCTCTTTCCTCTCCCAGGATGATTGACTAATAATGGAGTGGATGAAGAGTGTCATGGAGATGTCACGAAGGCAAGCCAAAAGCTCAGCATGTGAAACAGCCCACGGCAATTCGTACCCTATCGACTTCCCTTTCGACGGATGGAATATGTTTTTGTAATGTGAACACTCCAGGAAATCGAGAAAACGTCTGCTACAAAGTTTTCTCTCGAGTACCCAATAGTATTGTTGCTCTGAAGCACCTTCTTGATTTCATCACTCAAAGAGCGCGCTCGCAATCGAAGCTTTGAATCATCCCGCGTTCATCGTAGGTTGCCTGACGTTCGAATGGGAGAGCAGGAAGGGCATGTACAGATTTCGTTCGTGATCTTGTGATGTGTGGTGCCTTAGCCCGACTGCAGTGTGGTCTCCATGACACTATTCATCCGATCCATCCATTAAAAGTCATCTCCAAAGTCAGGCTTGTCATGCCTCTCTTATTTTAGCCTTCACTCTCGCCGCTCTGACCGACTACACTCATGCCATCCAAAACGGAGGGAGGGGGAGAGTAGTTCGCCCACTTCACTTCATTCATTCGTATTCACCTTCTCCAAGCTATGGCCTACCTCATCTGGCTCCTGGGACTTGTCGCTGCTGCACAAAGGGTTAGAAATAATTATGGCAATTCTTCATTAGCCTATCCTCGAGTTGCATGCTCTTTCGCCAGTCAGACAGACGAAAGAGCCTTCAATTCGATTAGAGGCTCTTACCTATTACTCGTTTCTAATGATAAACTAATAGCGAATGAAGGAACGCACTCATTGTCAGGTGCTTGCCGAACCGTGCTACGTCCCCATCACTTCATCCAAGGCCCATAAACGCCTGCACGGTCCGTTCTATGTGTCATACCAGCAAATCTGCGCTCTTGCCTGTAGTTGTGTCGGTGGATACTCGAGGTGAGAAAAATGGAGTTTGCATAGATACGTAAATGAAAACTAATGTTTAGTGCAAGCTGCTCTCAGTTCGGCTCGACGCTCCCGGCAGCGAATTGTCTCGCCTACTCCTTCGATTTCCATACTTCACAGTGCGCACTTCTGGGGGAGACACGGCCTAACATGTGTGACTATCCGGTGGTTAGTGAGCTCTCCTAAAACAAGGTATTTACTTCCATTTTCAGACTATCTACGAACTCCGTTCATGTCCTAGCGCCAGTGAGTTCTTTTTCTTTCTATATTTTTTCTAAGTTTTGAAACGTTTTCTTTTCTGCAGACCCCAAGTGTGGCCCGACTACTCTCGATGATTCGGTTATTTGCGACAGCAGAGGCTACTCGTGTCCCGCAGGCTATCTGGTGTCGTTTTAGTGTTAAAAGAAGTAATTAAAATATTTCAGCCATATCTCTATTATTCTTTCCAAAACAAGCGGATCCACTACGGGGGCACACTCGTTAGCTTTGAAGCGGATGTAGCGAACGTTGAAAGCACGTGGACCTTCGACCTTCGACGGAGCTCTGTACGGAGTCGCCAACGTCACTTGCCGGTCGGCAGTTATGCCCACGTATGTTTGCTGTGCGTATACCAAAATTAGACTGCTGGCTACGTCTCGATTGGTCGGGCGGTTGAGTATGTGAAATTAAGAGAAGGTGACCCATACTGCGCACTCTACTAAAGTTGTTATTAGGCGCAACTAAACAGGTTGACATTACAGGTACACTCCCTGCAAGGTGCCTCGCTTATACAACGCAGTGCTATTGAAGGATACCTTCGGATGCCTTCCCGGGTTCAAGTGGAGCTTTTTCAAGACGAGTACGGCGTATCAATCAGTGCAAGTGTGTGCACAGAGGGAGGATGGGCGGAAAGCGAGGGAGGCGCTCCCCTTGCAGCACCGATCGAAATGGCCAGATGCGATTTGATGTAAGGAATCCGTTTGTTGCGGATTCCTTTCGTTCAAATATAGGAAACATTCAAATATTATACAGTCTCGATAAATCATTCAATTTGTATACTTCTTTCTAATTTTTTTTTGCGTTTATTACATCAATTTGTCGAAATCTTCACACCAAGAAGAAACGGTGAACCAATAAGAACTCTCCAACACTGGCATATCACTCAGCTGAATAAATAACCGATCTTGACAAGTGCAGACGGAGTTTTTCGTTTCTGATGTTTCTACAGATTTAAACAAACAGCGTCTCAGTCGTGTCAGTCGGCGAGTCCAATTGGAGAAGCAGAAACTGCCCATATTGGTATCAATACGAGGTGTCTTATCATCATCGTTGCCAGAAATTAGTGCTAGAACGAAATTCCCATCAAACTCTCGCATGCTGAAATTGTAGTATGCCACATTTTTTATCAATACAGTTGTGTGTTAGGGCCGGAGTCCAGCTGGCAAAGCAGAAACTGCCCATGTTGGTACTATCTTATCATTACAGCTGAGAGACCCAAAGAGTATTTGTCCTCTCTAAAGATCGTATGATACTTCTTCCGTGGTACACAACTCCGAATGTTGTTGTTTCTTCTCTTCTTTTTACCCATCGCTTCGGCATTGACCAGATATCCCATCGCTTATACCCCATATGGCGCAGTGAGAGGCATTGAGTACCAAGCAGGCAATGGCTTTATTGCTGAAATATTCAAGGTAAGGGAAGCATAGATTTATCGATTGCAAACCTGTTGCCACCTGTTCCGCCCTTACCGCACACTGTTCGAGTAGTGAATACAATAATAAGAATAAGTATCAATATAGATGGCGTTAGGTAAATTGTCCCGCGTTGTCCATTAACTCTCAGTTTCACAGAAAGTGCCCTACGCTGCTCCTCCTGTTGGGGAAAGGAGGTGGAAGAAGCCAGAACCGCCCGAGCCATGGAACTACACGATTGATGGAACGTTGTAAGCTTTTTTTTAGTTTTGGTTTTCTCCATTTAAAGCTCGACCATACTCAAAAACTACAATTTGTGCATAAAGTGCTCATTACTTGAGAAAATGCGTGAAAAGAAGTGACTGTAACCCGTATTTGAGTTGTATTGCTTGAGACAAATCCAATTTCAGTGCCGGCCCAGCCTGCGCGCAAGTGAACTCGACATGGGTTGGATTCGTTACGGGGCTATCTGAGGACTGTCTAACACTGAACATTTACACATCACA
Organism: Pristionchus arcanus; assembly: GCA_900490705.1. Lineage (NCBI taxonomy): Eukaryota > Metazoa > Nematoda > Chromadorea > Rhabditida > Neodiplogasteridae > Pristionchus > Pristionchus arcanus. Next base: position 353,533 of record LS487975.1, read on the forward strand.
GAAGTGTCGTGAGGTAAGAATGAAGTACATGTTTTTCCTCAGATCATTACATCGCTCATTAGTTTGAATTTTCTGTGAATAGCTTAGATTTTTAATGACAAATGTATAATTTTGTCAAACGCCTCAAGCCCAGAAACTAACACATTCTCGTAAAATTTCCTGAATAGGGCTAGAATTATAAATTTCAGTCAAACGGTTCTTGTCCGGTCGTGGTCTACATTCACGGAGGCTCAGCTCTGTACAGTTCCGCGCTTCACTTCACTGACGAATCCCAGGTGTCCAATTTACCGAGGCAAGGTGAGGTCTAGAATTCGAATTACGGGTCGTCGTCTCTTCTTTTCACACTCTCTAGTCAGTATGACCGGAGAGAGAGCATACGCCAATGAAGCGACGATAGCTCGTATTTCGAACTCTAATGAGGCTGATAGAAAGTAGAAAACGGCAAGTGGCCTTGTAAATTGCTATCTCTTGAAATTGCATTCAGATTGGCCGTGAAAAAACAATTACTGACTACGATTAATCCTCCTTAAAGGTGTCATCCTCGTCACAATGGAGTACCGAGTGGGCATCTTCGGTGTAGCTGCACTAGGGGACGAGCATGCCTTACCTGCTAATTTGGCTGTGCATGGTGATTTTTGTCTCTCTATTTATCATTCACGTCATACAAACAAATTATTGATCACCTTCGTATTACCATTCTGTATCCAATGAATATCATTCACACAAAAAAGTTTCCTTCAATAAATTTCGCTTCAAATATTGAATATTAATAATATTTGTTTTTTTCCAGATGTCATCCAAAGCATTCGCTTCGTGCGCGCTGCAATTCACGCTTTCGGCGGCGATAAGGAGCAGGTTTGATCATTAATTAAATTAATTATTTATATTTAAAAAATAAAATTTATATTGAAGATCACCGTGATGGGTCACTCGATCGGCGCGGGCATGGTTTTACTACTCGTGTTTTCACCGGCGATCAACAAAGCGGGAGGTCATTTATCACTGGAATATTTTCGAAAATAACGATAACAATACCGATAGTTCTTGCTGTGTAATCTTTTCATTTTTCCGTTCCTTTTTAAAATGAGAAAATAAATAATTACGGCTTTTCCAGAGCCACCCCTCTTCGCTCGCGCCGTAGCAGCTAGTGGTGTGATGAATTTCGAGCCGGTAGTGAAACAAGTGAATCGAACGCATGGGGTTACCAAGCATTTGGGGGTGAGCCATCAGATTTTTCGGAATGATTGTTTAATGTGTTAAATTAAATTACAAAAAAAAACAATTTCAGTGCGAAGGTACGGCTCAGGAAATCGTCACTTGCATGCGGAGGTTGTCAACCGAGTGAGTTTCACGTCATTCATAAGTTCAGCTGTTGATCACTAAAACTGATTTAATGGGATGATCCTCCATGAAAAAACTTCATAAAAACGCTGAATGACGACCTTTCAAGTGCCTTTAAGACTCTCTGATTTGGTTTTGGTAGAAAATTTACCTTTTTCGTGCATTTCAGTGAGATCATTCGTGCTGCTTCCGCGGTCGGCGGCAGCGATCTATTCTCGGAGACGCATCTTACAGGTGTTCCACCTCTAAATTTTTCAAGTAGTGAATGCTTTAATCATTAGATCCGACCGTTTTTCTGTAAATTGCTAAAAATGGTTATTCAAAGGTATGACGATCGCCGGGGAGCTATTCCCATTTCGGGATGTGCGCGAGCTAAGGGAGCAACAGAAGGACCACATGACCGGAATTGCTCCGGCGCCTGTAAGTGAAGACTTTTGGCTTAGATATGGTAAAATACTGCGGGACGTCATCACATCATCATCGAGGTATATTCCCGCAGGACGAAAGTGCCTTGAGTATGGGGGGGTGAACCGTTTCCTTGATAGATGGCAGTTGTTTGAGGATGACGTATACCAGATGTCTGCATCGACTAATCAATAGCGAATAGCCACACATTTCAGCCAACCAAGCTGCTGATCGGCACGTTGTTTAACGAATTCAGACCAAGTGCATACTTCTTTTACAAAGAAACCGGATTTCTGGACTTAACGCTAAATGAGGTTTGAATTACTATTTTACTATTAAAAATGCTTAATTTTCAAGGCAATCGACTCGCTCGGAGTGTGCAATTATAATCAATGCATGACAAAATATTTTGATGATTGGAAATCGGGACAATTCAGTTACTGTTTTCGTCATTGTGACTAAGCCGCTTATTACTAATAATCATTCAGAACCCGAATACGACACCCTTTCGCAAGGTCTCTTTCTGACAGCGGCGATATTCGGCAGTTCGCAGGTTCGAGCTGGCGGAGAGGTACGATTACATTTATGGGGAAGTTTGGAATTCAAAATAAAGTTAATAATAATAATAGTTTAGTTTATCGTGCAATGTAACGTAAATACATATTTGTATAGGGCGGAAACAAGCTACATGAATTACGATGTTGCAACATAGGCAACAAAGAGATTGTGCGCTAGGATGGTTAGAGAAAGGATAGATCGGGTGATAAGGGTAGACAAGCGATCAGGTAATGAGTTTACGAAAGGATGAAAAAAAGGTTCTGTCTCTCCAGAGAGTACGAGGAATGAAGACACGGATACTTCAGCTTTACAGCGCTTTCAAAGAATGATATTCTCAAATAAGATCACAATACAATTATTTAGCGATAAGTGATTATTTATCTTTTCAGGTGTACCTCTACAGCCTGGACTATCCCAAGAACACGAATCACGCTGATGACATGTACATTCTGATGGGTATTCATGAGTATCCGATGGTGAGTGTGAGAATGTTCTGCCAAATATGTTTCATAAATCGTTCTTATTTCCTTTTGCTTCTTACATTTCAATGATGTTTCGATACGCCGCTATAGTTATAAAAATCGAAAGAAATATCATATTTTGTCGCAATATCAATAATAATTATTTTTAATTGACGAGAAGTTAAACATTTCCCAAAGGGCGAACAGTAATTAGCTATTTGGAGAGCAGTGCGATTACAACTTAAATCTTGTGTGTAGAAAGAGAGCGAAAATGAAGTACTCTAAAAATTTCGATTAAAACCTACTACAGGACGCAAACGAAGAGTGGCTGAGTCGCGTCTACCCTGTGTACTTTACCAACTTCATAAAGGGACTGCCGCTGGCTCCAGGTTAGCGTATTCTTAAGATAACAACTTCGAGCATAATGATCATCAATAGTTCGGCTATTTTTCTGGATCCTTTGTATCGAACCATTTTTTCACAGATTGGGAACCGCTAAATCCGGAGTTAATGAACTACTACTCCATCAACAAGAGCTTTACTGATGGTGTTGTGCCTCACATGAAACTCGGTTAGTCATAGAGACTATCTTGGTGTTGTCATAGAAGAGAATAATTGAATTCCTTCAGGTTATCACCAACCAATCCTGGACTATTACGCGAACCTGACAAAGTATGATGAGAATCTAACCAAGAATATTCGGATGGTAAGGTAACAGTGTAATCTCTCGCAGAAAGAGTTCGTCTTAGATCCGTAAAAATTATTTATTTCATGAAGTATTTAAACAAAATAATTCAGCTCGCCAATGCCCCAGTTCGATACAAATCCGCTCCAATTCCGCAAGCTGAACCCGTAAAAACGTCCTCGATTCCCAGCGATATTATCATTACTTCACTATATTTTGCCATGATGCTTCTCATCGTTGTAATTGTGTGCCAGTGCTGTAGAAGGGCTAGGAAGGGAGCAGAGGAAATTCCGTTGAAGATTGTTGCTTGATAAATTATGTATTTATAAATTATGTATTTGTTATAACATGCATTTCATAACAATTATTTTCACATTTATTCGAAAAGTTTTTCTAATGATGACCCATTCAATCGAGAATACTTCCGCTGTCTTTTCAAACGCTCAAATATCTTGAAAGCGATGAAAGAAATAACGCAAAAACTGACGAAATAGATGATAATATCTAGGAAATTAGAAGAATTCTGAGATAAAAGAACGGCATTCTTGTATTCGATCGGAGTATTGAGCTTCTGCAAATACATTCTAACTTCTATTCTAATAAACTGTTTATCCAAACCTTTCTCTTGATCTTGGTAACAGTTTCATCGAACTTCGTCATGTCATGATAATAATCGTTGAGATCTTGATGATACCCTAAAAAAGAAACATCATCTCTATCATTGTCTAATGAATTTGCCAACCATATTTCATACGAGGAACAACTCCATCATCCAAGCTCTTATTGACAGAGTAGTAGTTCATCAAATCGGGATTGAGTGGTGACCAATCTGTAATTTTATTATAGTATTCTAAAATTAAGCAAATCAACAAAAAACCTGGAGCTAGAGGAACTCCTTTGATGAAATTCGTGAAGTAAACAGGATACACGCGGCTCAACCATTCTTCGTTTTCGTCCTACGAAATAAATAAATATTCAACAGTCTTCTGCAATCATGACGAATGGCCTGATCTCTAACTGGTTAGAGAACAGAGAGAGCGGGGGAAAGTGAGAGAGACGTGAGTATATTCAAGTCATATGTACCATCGGATGATTCTGCACGCCCATAATGTAGTAGAGGTCATCAGCATGCTGGGCGTGCTTGGGATAGTCGAGTTGGTAGAGATACACCTGAATTTAAATTTACGAAAAAATCACGTCTGTATTGGGATATTGGGATGGAAGTCTGTATTGGGATGTTTGTCCATTCTGGTGTGGGATGTTGGTCTGTTACGCTACCGAAAATACCTACAATACCCAAAAATGAAAGTATTCGCATGGCATATTTTTAAAACCAGCCTATTTCGCCCCAGCCTTCGGCGGGGTCTATTCGGCTAAAAGAGTTCACCGCTGCGCTATTTCACAATTTCGAAAGCGCGCGTGACATGTTTCGACGTGTTTACACTTTCGATACTTGTTTACGTGACTTTCGCAATGGTGGACAAACACACACACATAGGACATTCTCCTTTATTTAGGAGTAATGATAAATATCATTAAGATAATATGAAACAAACCTCCGCGCCACTCCTCGCCTGCGCACTCGCGAACCATGTAGTAGTCATGAGAAACGCTTGCGAAAGGGTATCATAAACCGGGTCTGAAGGGCATCTCTTTGTGAATAAAACCAATCGAAACTCACTAAATTTTCCATCTTTCAAGTCATCATAGTACTTCTCCATGCACTCATCTTTGTTGCGCACACCAAGTACGTCCAAGGCCTATAAGTAATTTATTTTTCATCAATTTCAATAATTTAAAAACAACAACAATACCTGATTAGTGCCCACATTCAGCCTATCCAGCTCCGCATCAACAACCCCTTGATCCATTTTGAACTCTTTCAGAATGGAGCCGAGTAGCAGTTTGGTGGGCTGAAATGTGAGTTTCATTGGTGGAATTCCCCCATTCTCTGGTTGCATACATCGTTTAATATGCGGAGATCTCAGTAGGCATGAAAACTGTAAACGTACCGGACCCGGCCCAATAGATCTCATGTGTTCCATTTGATGCTCCCTCAGATCTCTCATGTTGTGAATGGGCATCAGTTCTCCGGCTAGCGTGATTCCTGTGATTTGTATTGTTTCCGTCGAGCTTTACACCTCTTTAAGAGTTCGAAACACAGATAGCCATATCTTACACACTTTCTGTTTTAGCATACGATAAAGTGCGCGAAACGAAGCGAAGTCAGCCAGTACTTTCAATTATCTAATTTGATTATTAGACGTACCGCTAAGATGCGAGGGCGAGAACATATCAGGACCGCCCACTGCCTGAGCGGCTGCGATGATTCTACTGAAAATTTTTTCGTTATTATAGTTTTTCCCCGACGAAAGAGTGCAAAATCAACTTTAGCGAAGCATACTTTCTCTTGAACGCATTTTGAAAAATATTTTTAATTTAATTCGCCCACTGAATGAGCGGCAGCGATGATTGCACTGAAATATTAGTCACTTTTATAGGTCTTTAGAAAAAAAAAAAAAAAAGGCTGAAATTGAAATTATAGAAATATCACTCTCTTTTCTCTCTTGAGCGCAATTTGAAACATATTTTATCTTGAGCGGTGATCATTTCTCGCTCATTTCAAACCGGCCGAGCGGCGAATGAGATATGCTTCAGAACTCTATGAAGTGCAGTAGAGCGCGCTGGTTGCAATTCGTCCTCGCTCGTGATATTTTAATAAAAAAAAACCAAATTACTCACTCAGTGCTCAGCGGTCGAAGACATTCCACAATTTCCTGAGCGGTGCCGGCGCACTGAAATCGTATCATTATCGTTGTTGTTGTTGTTGTTGTTGTTGTGGTGGTTATTGTTTTTGTTATTGTTATGGTTATTTTTCGTAAAAAAAACTCACTCCCAACTTCGCCGCCAGGACATGCGATCGGTTCACTTGCTTATCCTCACTCTCTAGATTCATCGTTGAACTCATGGCGATAGCGCGAGAGAAGAGGGGCGTTTCTGCGATTCTACTCGATTCTTCTGTTTTTACCCATCCGAAATTTGAAAATGTCAAGGCGTCATTCAAGTAACATGTATTCCTGCGTCGATCAATGCCGGGCCAGTGAAGTTTCAAGAATGACTTTCTATATTGATGTATCTCACCGCCAGCTTTATTGACATTCGGCGAGAACACCAGAGCAATAACAATCGTAGCGCCCGTTGAGTGGCCCATCAGGGTGATCTGTCAATTTGAAAATATATTATTATTTTAAAAAAATATGAATTAGCGCATTTAATGGCCCATCAGGGTGACCTGTAAATATATTATTATTAATCAATTAATAATTTTCAATTTGCTAATTACTGAGCACCTGGTCCTTATCACCACCAAACGCGCGTATTTCCTTTCGAACGAACCGCAGACTTTGCACGATGTCTGAAATTGTATCGTCACGCTCTAAATCATGTCATAAATGCATTTAATAATGGGAATAGGGGACTGGAAATGGTGAAAAATGTGAATAAAGGTCACCATGCATTGCCAGATTGGCTGGGAGCACATTTTCGTCGCCCAATGCCATCACGCCGAAGACTCCGACTCGATACGCGATGGTGACCAGAATTACTCCTAAGTACTTTCTGAACTTATTTTTTCAATAATAACACTACTTATCTGCACTAAATATAAGTTTTCAAAATGATCTGCCAATCGGCTTGATATCCTTCTGAACCTGCAACAATCTTCACTCCCCACAGTCATGCAGAAGTTGAGGAGTATATATTCAAATTTTAAAGTACACGACAAAACTATCTCACCTTGCCTCGCATAGTTCGTTACGAGCACTTCATCCGGGAACATGAGTGCGCCACTGAACAGAGCCGAGCCTCCATGGACGTAGACCACGACTGGACAGGTGGCGTTTGACTGGAATTTGTCTTTGATCTTTAGCTTTTCATTCTCGATCTTTGATATCTCAACAATGCATCCGATGGTCGCATGATTATGGAAAGCAAGGAATGAGTCTTTCCAGCATGCGCTCTGTTAAAGTGTAGATCTTCAGAGTCAGATATTTGATAGTCCTATTTTGATATCCCTTGAGATTTTGTTCAGTCAATATGAAACCAAGGTATATAGGATTGTCTCACTTGTCTGCACTCCCTCGACGTGTAAACGTTCAGTGTCAAGCAATCCTCTGACAGTCCAGTGACGTAGCCTTTCCAAGATGAAGGCACTTGCGCGCAGCCCGGGCCGAAACTGAACAGAACAAACAGAAATGAACTATTTGTAGAATTCAGAAACTTTGGAGACGCTTTGTTTAACCAGCACTTCTGCGAAAAATCGGCCTTATCGAATTAGAACAGCAATACTGTGCGATTAAAGAAAAAATATGAACAAATGGGTACGCCCCGCCTACTGGCGCTCACAAAGTTCCATCAATCGTGTAATTCCACGGCTCCGGAGGCTCGGGCTTCTTCCATCGCCTTGCGCCAGTAGGCGGTGCGGCGAAGGGGATTTTCTGAATAGTAAAATGTGAAAAATCGAGCTATAAAAATGAGATAACAAACAAAAGTTATTGCCACTCACCTTGAATATTTCTCCGACAAACCCGCTCTTTGTGCTGTACTCGTAGCCTCTGACTGCGCCGTATGACGTGTGGACGATTGGGAAGTGGGAAAATGAGGATGCAATCGGAGAAAAGAGGAGGAGAAGAAGAATCTTCATCAGACAGCTTCGTGAATCAATTTGGTCGCTCTGAGTCGGATTTGTGGCTGAAAATGCACGAAAGATCTCGTTGCACTGATAAGGGATGGTTTAGGATTGAATGGTTTCGGATTGCTTGCAAAGAGAGTACATAATGATTACGTCTCTCTCTTGAACTATTTGCGCTACTTGTTTGGAGCTAACATCATATTCCGAATATTGCGAAAATAATTTTGATTTAGTGAATTCGATTGTTCTTTGTGTTGTCCGAACACAAGGCACCGATAAGAGAGCGTCGCATTCAAATGGTTTCGGATTGTCTGGCAAGGAGCGATGACAGCATAGATATTCTGTGATCCATATTTTCTGCCCAATGAACACACGACGTCTTTCATCAATTCGCATGGAACATATTATGATTCGAAGTAGCACACAACTTTTTTCGACTTTCGAAAATGGATGTTCTTTGTAGTCGTCCTGCACTGATAACGCGCGCTTGCATTCGAATGGTTTCGTTTTGCAATGCAAAGCCTGCAATCCAAACCACGAATTGATGGTTGATTAGATAAGAAAGGGCTCTGAGTGAAACCCCTTGTGCATTACGTCAAGGGCATCAAATCACAATGTGAAGGGCTCAATGAAGAAAAATATTGTATAGCATTCAAGAAATTCACCCACTTCCGCAAAAGGAATCAATTTGATTTCGAATGCTACTTTTACCATTTAGAATGCCTGATGACAAACATTCTGAATATTTTTCTCAGCACATAAAGTGCAATGCAGGCCTACAAAGAACAGTAACATAGCCATGACACAAGATAATTTCAGCATCACCTGTTTTTGTAGACTAGTTCACCAAACTTCGCACATAAGATGATGATATCATTCTACCTTCTCAGTTTATGTCTTTTACCTGCAATTTTGTTCTCGGTGGAACCAGTTTTATGAAGGCGATGGTTATGTCTAAACCAGATATTAGCAGAATCGCGAGAGAAGAAACGTCTAGCTTTTTCGCTACTTTTTCCCTTATTTTCACTTTTTACGTTTTATATCCGTCTCCTTTTGATTCTGTTTATCTGTTTATCTGTGTAATCTGTTTTATCTGTTTTTTTATCTGTTTATTCGAAGTATTTTTTTAATATTTCAGATGCGAAGTACGAGCATAATCCAACTTATTTACGGTGTTCCTGGAATTTTCACGTATTTCATCGTGCTTAGCGCAATGGTTGCGCAGAAAAAGATATTGTCAAAAAGCTTCATCGTTATTTTTGCGATAACTGGGGCAATTGTAAGGATTTTACTTAAAATTTATTTATTTTTTTTGTAAAAATTTACTTTAGAATGGCGCAACTTGGATAAACAGTTGGATTCGTCTAAGGCTAAAAAGAGAAGCATTTATGGAACAATTTTACGAATGGGCCGCCCAACAGTTTTTCTTCAAGTAATTTACAATTAGGTCCTTTTGAAATTTAATTTGAACCCCACGAAATATATCTAGGTGAACAACCAATTCATATTACAACATTTCAAAATCAAATTGTTTCAGTGCCGCGTTAGCTTTCCTCGTCCAACAGTTTTACTTCGCTCAAAATACATGCGTTCTTCTACTGACTTTGGACCGCTTTGCAGTAATTTACTCTATAAATCGTAAAACGGAGGTTAGCCCGATTCGAGTACAATCATCAACGAATTTCAGGTTTGGAGGAAATCGTATGTATTTGTAACCGTGTTGGCCCAATCACTTTGTGTGATTTTAAACATTGGGACACGGTGAATTGATTTGATTTCGATTTTAATTTTATCTCATAGATTGCTTTTCAATGGCCAAATTCGCGCCGATATGAAAATTGAAGAACTTATCAAACAAGCGTTGAACAATGTGAGTTGTTAACCTTGAAGAAACATTTCGAAAGATTAAAAGTTTAGCCATCCTTCTTTCAAATCGCATTTGGAGGTTTCGTCTTCTTTATCTGCTCTATTTTAAATGTAATGATGCACTTGGAAAAAAGCAAGCTAAATGATTTTTTTAGGCCGTTTCTCTCAGAAGGCTTCATGCTCTGCGCGGTATTGCACATGCATCAAGAGTGAGCGTTTTCATTTAAAAAATAATGAAAAAGCAACTGATTGAGAATTAACTTCATTACTTTACTACACAACTAGTTGTTTAGAATACAGTCAATACCAAAATCGCATTACGTTTAAATTATATTTTTCAGGAAGTGTCATTCTTCGTCATTAGTCTTTGCATATTTTTCGCGCAAATTCTTAATCTCATAATATACGTAAGGATTCAATTCTTAGAATATAATAATATTATTTATTGTATTTATTAGATAATCATCGCTTTTGAATACTCTTTAAACGCAAATGCTAAACAAACACCTTTCCGCACAATTATCAATGACGTGATGCTTTTCACGTCGGATTTATTCTCGATTGGGCCCGGGTTGTGAGTAATTATTACTTGTTTCGTGTCCATATGCTATTCTAGAGATTAGATTGTTAAAATGTATATTTCAAAAAGTATTAATTCTATTATAATTAAATTTCTATATTATAATTATAATCCTTCAGCTACACTCTGCTCTTGCCCGGACCAGTCCGCAGACTCATTTCGCATACAGTTAAATCGACGATGGGCCGATACCTCGAGCACTCACAGAGTTCGGTTATGATCGTTGTTTGATGTTCATAATAATGTCGTGTATTCACTCGAACCATTGATGAAGCCAAGAACGCGTTTATCTCAACTAGTACTTTCATGGCAGGGCAAATTGGTAAAGGCGTAGTATTGCATTCAATGATCAAAGATCGGGCATATAGAATCTCGAACCAGAATTGCACATTTGATACGGTCTCTAAATAATAATAATATGCAAAAAGCAGTGAATAAGGCACAAAATGTTTAGTTTGCCGTACGAATTGGTTGAAGCACTGGATAACAAATGAGCAATGTTCAATGAAAAAAGTGACTAGAAAATCCTAGCATGACTAGCATGTGAAATGGGTGGACTGAGTAACAATACATTATACGAAGCGCATCGTTCAATGGCTCTCTCGAATCTCAGAAGAAGAAAACGGTTCAAGTCGGTGCAGCAAACCTACCAGAACAGTTAAAATTCCTAAGGAACGGGAGGACCACAAATACCAAACTCTCGTAAAGCAAAAGATACAAAGGGCAGTGACTAGATACGTATAATTGACTAGAAAAGGGACGAATGGCATAATACAAAAAATGCAGTGAAATCAAGTCAGTTTGCATAGGTCCGGAGCAGCAATCCGTTGTATACAAATCAGACTACTTTACAACATTACAAATTAAAAATATCTAAAAGGGGTATCTAGAATGCGTGACCTAGTGTGAGGGCAGCAACCTCGGAATAGGCGAGCAGTCTAGGGGATAAGTGACAATAAAAATGGGGATACGGTACATGGTTGATTATCGATTGATTGTGCGTGGCGAGAGACCCGTATGAACATCAGGGAAGACGCGGAGACATCTATCGGGCGGCTGGAATGAATTCACGGGTTAGGTGCAGGGGTTACGATCGGGTTGGAGCATTAGTAGGAAAGAATTCAGATTTCAATCGAAAGGGGGGCTTTGTAAGAGACGAGTTATCCGTTCCAAGGGACCAAGAGATAGAAAGATACCCATGAAAGAGGGTAGGCGCCGGGGGGTAAAGATCAGATGTACATGCAGGAAGATAGAGTTTGAGGGTCGAAAGAAAGGTGCGGAGAAGTGCCAAGCGCATGCGCCCCGATTTTCAGCTCGTTCAGTGTTCAATTTTGCTCGCTTTTTTGAAGCGATTTCTTACCGACCGCGACGCGACCGCGACGCGTCTACCGTAACCTACCGAGCGTGAGTTTCGCCTGGCACGATGCTGATCCTCCGTTGTTCTCAATCGAGCAGACGTAGTCGCCCGCCTGAGCGGCCGACACTCGAGCCAGTTCCACGACGGATTTGTTGCCCGTTAGCGTGATCTGAGAAATCGATAATTGGGTACGGTAGATCGATAATTATGGATTACGGTAGTATTTATAGATTTAATTTGGCGCGTCTTCATTTCGTCAGTTAAAGAAACGTGAGAGTATTGAAAAATGAGAGAGACAGGTAATCGAGTGTTGATTACAGTGAACAAAAGCTGGTGATTGATTGAGTATACTTAGTGGTTGGTTGATTACAAAAAGCTTGATTTACGATGTGATTATGAAGTGATGTTTCGATGAGATTACTATAGCCTGATTAATTACCTTGCACGTCGGACTCTCCGCGAGCGGTCTTCCATTGTGGGTCCACTTTACCGTAGGCAGCGGGTTGCCGGCGATCTCAGCCGTGAATTTCACCGTGTGACCCTGAAGCGACGGGTTAGTACTATTTGCCGGCTCCCGAGACCGGGTATTTCCCGGTTCTAAGAAGATAAAGTGCTGCAAAAAGCTGTGCTGCCGACCTGTCGGGCGGAGACGTCGCTGAGTTTGGTGACGAATTGCGGGGCTCCTGAGGCCGTGGCGGAAGAGCCTCCACGGGTTACGGTAGTGCCAGCGATACGGCCAGCCTTGGCTGCAAAAAGCTGGTTGGTAAGCACTTGCTGCGGTAAGCACCAGTCAGCAATGAAGAAAGTAAGCCTTTGAAGCTGCACATGAATCATTTACAAAGCTAACAATAAGCGAACTGAGAGGCGAGTTGAAGCGTAAAAACAGCTATTATTGACAAAAAAAAAGAAGGTAAAACTCACGTGCAAGCACCAGGTTGGCGACTGACGATGCCTTTCCGGCGGGGTTCGAAGCCTCGACCTTGTACTCGGCAACGTCCTCCTGAAAGGTTGTTTTTGTTTTTTCCAAGTCAAAACAACAACAACAACAACAACAACAACAACAACAACAACAACAACAATAACTCCTAACCTGTCTGGCGGCCTCGATCTTGAGAGTGGCCTCGCCATTCGATTGGGAGACAACGTACGCCGAGGACTTCTTGATCGGTTCGTTGTTGCGGTACCATCGGATCATCGGGTCTGTATTAATTGATAGTTTTGTATTTTATACATAATTTTTTTATCTTTTTCCATACTCCGGCACTATTAACATTGACAGTTATTTAAGATAATTTTGCACTCCCCGTGAAACACAACCAAATAAAAACATTACATTCAGAATTCTTACCGGGAGATCCAGTGAACTTCGCAGTGAACGTAGCAGCGCCGCCCTCATTAGCGATCACTGGTTGGATCTGAAATAATATTTATTATTTATTACATAATTTCTAAAAAAAAGCATCTATTCTGAGGCCAGCTCTGCTCCGTAATTGGTTATGCTTCACGCCCCGTACAACTACTTGGGAGAAAAGGAATTTTTGATAATCGTCAGAAGGGCTGTATAATGTGAAACCCAAAAAAGTTTAGAATAATCCAAAAGAAGATTGCCGTACCTGAGCAGTGAATCGTGGTGCTTCTAGTCGCGGTCCCTCTTCAGCGCCCTTGCCCGTCTTGACGAGGTTGACGTTGAGACGTGCCTTGCATCTGGAAAGGATCAATTTATTTTTAAAATTTATCAAACCATTAAAATAAAATAAATAATTAATTAATTAAATCCTCACCTGGCTTCTCCAGCGGCGTTCTTCGCAACGCACTCGTACACTCCGACGTCCTGTTATGATTTTAATTTATTTTGTTAGCCAATGTTGGCCAGATACATTTCAGTATTCGAAAATTTCTGGCCTACATAGCCGAATACAGATTCAAATATTCCTTTTGTATTACCTGAGGTAGGGTCTGCGCCAGTGCCAGCGAGTGCGATCCTCCAGAGGACGATGCAGCGAAGCGACCGTCATTAGGCAGAGGGGCGCCATCCTATAATCATAATCATTTATCGATTACCAAAGTCTAGGCGAGCGATGCCAATCTTCCATTATGCAGGATCTTCTCTACAGTTTTTCTGTGCACCGTGGTATTTAGTGAACAAGTAGAGTAAAGTAGTATAATTGGTAATAATTAATTAACTTAATTAATTAATTACCTTGAACCAGCTGATCGTGGGCACCGGCTCGCCGGTGACCGTACACTGGAAGGTGGCGGGAGCACCCTGTTGTATCCTGCGAAAGATCAAAGATCAACTTTTGTCCTTTTCTAAATTGTTATCAAATATGCTTCACTTGTGGTAAATTTACGTTATGAATCTATGAGACACTATCTGAGAGAACTAAGCGATTTCACCCCATAACCGTACAGTGAAAAATAAAATATTCTGGAAAAAATGCCCTAGGGTCAACTTTTCGCATAGAACTCGAAAATCGACCTCAAAAAGTCGTATCTCTAAAACTGAAATTCCTACAGTTGACTTCACGGTGATAGGGGAGCCATACAAAGTTTTTTGTGGGGCTTCCTAACATCCAACAAAGTATAAAATCTTTCAGATAATAAAATATGAATTTTTTTCAAAAAAAAATTTCTAAAAAATTGTACCAGAAAAAAAAGTTATTCAAATTTTTGAGTTGAAATAATTTTTCTTGAAAAAAATATGCACTACCGCGCATTTTTAAGTTCGATTTTCGGATTCCTCGTAAAAAGTTACATATATGGTAAATTTTTCAGAATTTTAACTTTTCTAATATTTGCTCTTTTTTGCCGTCAAAGGTTAGGGGTGACGTGATTTTCCCCTAATTTGGCGACCTAACTTCTTGCAATTACTGAAATTTCCAAGGGAAAAGACTCATACGGTATCAAAACACCATATTACGAATATTTATCACCATTGGAATCAAATCCGCCACCATCATTTTTTCGGACCATGACCCGGGGTTCATGGTCCAAAAAGAACCTGAAAAGTCATGTTCGAGAAACTTCAATTGCTATACGCCGATGTGTTGCATAGTCCCCAAAAAAATTTTCACCGCCGAAAATACCGTAATCCAAAGCTGCGAAATCGAGAACTGATTTTTTTACAGAAATATTTGATATTCATTAAAATAAATCAATTTGTGATAATCGAATTACGGTATTTTCGGCGGTGAAAATTTTTTTGGAGACTATGCAACACATCGGCATATAGCAATTGAAGTTTCTCGAATATGACTTTTCAGGTTCTTTTTGGACCATGAACCCGGGTTCATGGTGTTGGATCACTTTCGAGGCATGAACCCCGGGTCATGGTCCGAAAAAATGATGGTGGCAGATTTGATTCCAATGGTGATAAATATTCGTAATATGGTGTTTTGATACCGTATGAGTCTTTTCCCTTGGAAATTTCAGTAATTGCAAGAAGTTAGGTCGCCAAATTAGGGGAAAATCACGTAACCCCTAACCTTTGACGGCAGAAAAGAGCCAATATTAGAAAAGTTAAAATTCTGAAAAATTTACCATATATGTAACTTTTTTACGAGGAATCCGAAAATCGAACTTAAAAATGCGCGGTAGTGCATATTTTTTTCAAGAAAAATTAATTCAACTCAAAAATTTGAATAACTTTTTTTTATGGCACAATTTTTTAGAAATTTTTTTTTGAAAAATTTTCATATTTTATTATCTGAAAGATTTTATACTTTGTTGGATGTTAGGAAGCCCCACAAAAAACTTTGTATGGCACCCCTATCACCGTGAAGTCAACTGTAGGAATTTCAGTTTTAGAGATACGACTTTTTGAGGTCGATTTTCGAGTTCTACGCGAAAAGTTGACCCTAGGGCATTTTTTCCAGAATATTCTATTTTTCACTGTACGGTGGCAGGTGAGCTCTCTCAGATAGTGTCTCCTATAAAGATTGATCGTGATTCATCAGCTCTTCAGACCCTAACAATTGTTGTACAAGCTGAGATCTCCGAGCCAGAATAGAAAGATCAAAGATCAAACCTGAGATCGTTCATTCTCGCGGAGAAATCGGGCGCCTTGCCCTTGTCGACGGCTTGAGTGACGGACAGGGAGGCGGAGGATTCCACTTGGCCTGGAGATAACATTTATTTCTACTTCGAAACCATATTGAGTTTACGCAATTTTTACAGCATGTGCTACACACTCTTCAGCATGACCAAGCAGTTGAACATTTCAATCACAAATTTCGAAATGAAGTAGGGGAAGGAACAAAATTGGAAATCTCACCCACATTTTCCAGTAAAATTCGCACATCGTCTAGTCAATTCGCTATGATATGAGGGAATAAAGAGTAAAGGTAAAAGTGTTAGGCATTTTCCTCGCTAGGGCGGGCTCTGCCATCCCAAGCCAATTCAGCGTTCAGTCTGTCCCTTTCGGCGACCTATGGGTGAGGCTATACCGCCTTTGTTGTGCGCACGTGGTAGGGGATTTCTTTGCTGATTTCTTTGCTGGTAAAAGAAAAAAGTAAGAACTGCTCACCAGCCACATTCTCCAGTCGGACCATGTACTCGCCCGCTTGCGTTGCCTTCAGACGGCCAATGTCCAGGGTGGAACCGGTGTTGGTCGTCTTGATCTGAATAAGGGCAATTTTGCACGTTTAAATCTCATCATTGTCCTGGAACAATTGAAAATACTGCACAGAACCGCTTGCTTTTCGGGAAAAAAACAGTGCAAATGATACGCTAAATTCATCAAGAAAGTTCTTCCCAACCTGAGTCTCGAAGGTCGGTTTGAGCTCCTTTCCGTCTCTGAACCAGGTGACCTTGATGGGCAGTGCGCCCTCGAAGGCGACGAAGAACCGGGCGGGCTGAAATTTATTTTTTAAATTTTTTTTTCAGGAGCTGCCGAAGCAAAATCGAATATTTAGGAGAGGAACGAATGAAGAAGAGTTTGTGAAACATATTTTTCCCCTCGCCTAAGGGACATCGAAACGAAATAATAGTACTGATTACCTTTCCAATCTCGGCCTAGACCTGACCTATCCTATTTTAGTACTTTTTTTTAGTATTGAACGCTGTTCGGCAGTATTGTTGTGGAAATATTTACCTGTGGTATTATATTTTTATCAGATATTTTTCCAATTTTTCGAAAGCGATCGATTTTCTTGAAAGACATGACTAAAGAAGCATATGTGAAACATAATTTTCTTAGAGTTTGAGGAACATCCATCTTTTAATTTGCAAATAGTTCCAATTTAAAATGTATTACCTTTCCGATCTCGGCCTGCACCGGCTTCAGTTGCTGAGACACGCTCACGGGCGCCTTTGCCGACTGGCCCAACTTCGTCGGCGTGGGCTAAACAAGGATTATCGTATCGATGCTAAACAAGCTTGCTGCTATCTCTAGGAAGTTAGGTACAGTCAATGACAAAAAAAACATTGTCAGGTTCAGTTAATCATTCGCATTCAGACACTTATGTAGTAGAGTTCGAAATACGGGTCACCGTCTCTTCATTTCGCACACTCTCTCGCCTCCCTGACCGGTGAGAGAGCACGTGAAATGAAGAGGCGGCGACCCGTATTTCGAACTCTATTATGTAGGTATCATTCCGGTAGTATCCATTCAAAACATGCTTCGAATTCATTTCAACCAGACACGCACATCAAAAATCAGAACAAAACTCCAATGACGTACACGAATCATGTGGAAGCCGACAGTCCTTTCTCTCACGCGCGGAGAGAATGTGTGGTACTGCAGCCGGGTGACTCCCGTCGAGTCATCGTTGAGGGCATCAGATGAATGATCGAGACCGGATGATGACGTCATCGACTCGCGACGCTCCCGATAGGTTTGGTAGAGTAACTGGGGAGCATGCATGGATAGATTATCGAGTTTCATGCTTGAATAGGATAACAATAACCCAACATCATGAATGTTTGAAATAAATTATCAAGACTTCTCATGCTAACTTATCAGAACATTGGTAAACAAACAATAGGACAACTTTTCATGCATCAAATGAAACGGATGTTTCCTAGAAACAACGACACTGGGTTCATTCAACATTCGACTCATGCTCGGGGAAATGCAACCACAGAAAGTAGCAAAAGCAAACCTTGTTGGAGATGGTCGATTCGGGGATGGTACTGAAATGTGAATAAATTTAGAATTTAACTCAATTTTCATCCATTCGAGCCAAAAACTGAAAAATTCAGAAAAACTCACGGCTTGACATTGACAGTCGACTCCTTGAGCGATTTCTCCTCGATCTTGACGCTCTCGCCCTGGTTGACAACCTGGAATTTTGATGTTTTGTTTGAAAACAACAACAACAATAACAATAAGAACAATAAGAACAACAACAACAACTCGCCTTGGGCGCGAACTTCTGCTTGAGAGCCACTTGATCCTTGTGGATGACGGCTTCTTCCTAAACAGAAATATTTTAATTGATTGCATGAATTGAATAATTAAATTTACATAATGTGCTTAAATAGCTTAATAACGCACCTTGGGAACCTCCGGACCCTGCTGGACTCCTCTCAACTTGGCCTTGTCCTCTTCGATGCGGACATGACCGCCCTCGTTCACCTGGAGATTAATTATTATAATTAAATTTTAAAATCAAATACAATTTCTGACAAGGGAAATATAGAAGAAATCCGATTGTTTGTGAAAGGCTGAAAAGTTCGCTTGTCAACTAATAGTCTCCTAGATATTCAATTTTTTTTCTCATCGAGTGTCGGACATTGATTGCAACTATCCCATAACTTGAATGGATGAACGAGCCGCGAACCGTATCCGAAGAATAGTCATCAATAGTGAAACGAAATGGAATCGTATGTTATGTTGACATCAAATTTGAAAAAAAACCGTAGCTCAATGATTAGCTCTATACCAACCTCAGAGGCCCTGGTGGGCTTTGCCAGCTTCAGATTGACTTGATCTCTCGCGGGCACGTTAACCTCGCGAGGCGGAGTTTCGAGACGCTTGAAGCTGTAATAAGAAAAGCTAGAGATTAGAAGAAAAAAATCATTTCTCCCCACAGCTCATTCATAGCCAAACCTAGTCAATCTTTTGGGTGTAAATATAAATATAGGGCTCTCACACTTTTTCAATATTTTTTTATAATAAAATAAAGTAAATCTAATAGTGAAAGGGCATAGAAATAGGAACAAGTATGCTTACCGTCCTTCCACATTGCCGAGCTGTTTCTGTCCGCTCTGCGCCCAGTCGGGCGTCTCGTCGCGCGGCTGCTTTTCGGCCTGATGTTAATATCAGGTGAAAATGTTAGAGTACAAAACCATCTCCCGTGCTCTAACTATGATATTTATCATGAATTGAACAAGAAAAATCGTCGTGAAATGCGATAGTGATCCGATGATAATTAAAATCCTACCTTGTCCTTGGGACGCGATCGCAGGTTGACCTTCTCCATGTCCTCCTTTTCAGGAGAGAAGCGGGTGATCTGGAATTGTAATTTTGTTTATGTTTCAGGCAGGGAATAAATTCGATAGCTCATCTTCCATTCGATCTCGCATCGACGAATCTTTTTGTTGATTCAAAAATATCTCACTTTCACGTTCAAACTCCTGCAGTCTAGCATTCATAAAATCATAAGCCCATTGGGCTATAATTATTTCGAAACTCTCACCTTTCCAGCCTTGAGACTGACGGGTTCCAGCTCGAGTCCCTTGAACTGTTTCTTCTCTTGTTCGACCATGGAGAGATGCTCGTAGAGATCTTCCTGCGAATTTCGAAATATTAAAATAGTTTTTAAATCGCTAAAATTATCATAGAGTTCTTGTAGAGATCTTCCTGAGAATTTCGAAATTGTGAGATGGTTTATGAATCGCTAAAATTAAAATTCATAGAGTTCTTGTAGAGATCTTCCTGAGAATTTCGAAATTGAAAAATTGTTTTATTTTACAATAAATACTCGTTTTGGGCATGTATAATACAACAGAATGGGTACAGTGTTGTGATTGGAATGTTGAAGATAAAAGATAAGATTTTCGAAAATGTTAAATTGAATTATGAAAAGTTGTGGTATAAAAACATCTGTTTTTTGGGGTATTATAATAGTGAGATACAGTGTTGTGATTGGGATGTTGGAGGCAGATTTAAAGTATATCAAACCTTTGGTCGCATGAATTTGTTGATGAGTTCCTCGCTTTCCATCGGCTCGATTGGCGTGCGGGATCTGAAAATATTGGAATCGATAACATTAATACTATGACTGAGGTCCTCAATTTCTTGACAAAAAAATCATAAGATTGTAAGTTGATTGATCTCATTCCTATTCGTATGTTTACGTTACATGTCTATAGTGATTATTATCGTGCGTTTCAAATACTCAGCAAACTCAATCTGCTGGTTAGCGAGCCATTGATTGTCTGGGGGAGAGGAAGGGTAGGGGGGGGGGGAGAGCAGGTAGATCACTAGCCTCCTCCGGTCTCTTCTTCCCTCCTCCCTCCACTCAGATCGTCAAAGGTCAACTACGTGTGGAATGGGAAATAATCTCACGATAATCGAAACCAACCTCTCGACATGCATCAACTTCTGCGGGTCTGCCTTGGGCGCCGTCTCGAATGCCTCGCCCAACTTGCCCATTGTCTCCTGTGATTTAATAATGTTAATTTTTTTAAATAGTTTTAAAACATTTTTGATTTGCGTTGCAAACACAATTGAGAGCCAAGTCCTTTGGAATTATTTTCGAAACCATATGTTTCATCTGGTCCATAAGTTCACTGACTGTCCAACTTTTCAATCGAGAATAGGAACCGGTGTAAAAAATAGAATTTCAGCAACAACCCGACACAACTGTCTGTTTTTGGCGTTGCCACCTTCCCATGAACAACTCGGAATGAAATCGGCTGAAAGATTGGAGGCCTAAAATATACGAACTCTACCTTCTTCCATGTAACCGCTCTCTGCTCCATTTCATCCGCAGTCACGAACTGAGTGGGCTTGAGCTTGTGCTGACGGAAGTCGTTGTTCTGCAACAAATATAATGTTATTTTCGAAAATCTGAGATCAAAGATCAATTTGAAAACAGGAGAGTAAAGATCAAAGATCAAACCTGGAAGACGTCCAACGAAGCAGTTGCCTGCACTTCACCCTCGGTGTTGCGAGCGACCACGAGGATCTGAAAAAGGTCAAAGATTAATACTTGGAATTCAGTGGGCGGAGCTAATTAAGATCAAAGAGCAGCTCAGAATGAAATTCAAAAGTGGGCGGAGTTTCTCCTTCGGGGCTTGGATCTAGTGGGCGTGGCCTACCTCTCCGGCATCCGAAATGCGACAGTTCTGGATGGTCAGGTAGTGAAAAATCAATATTAGATATCATTATTTACAATTATGATATCTAATATTGAGTAACCTATGACAAGCGCTAAACGCTGGTAGAATTCCTCTGGAATTGGTATAAATCGTGGATTATAGTGAACAGATGTACCTCTCCAGCATCCGAGATGCGACAGTTCTGGATGGTCAAGTAGTAAGGATCCCACTAGGTCGATCTAACAATCATAGAGGTCCTTTCTACTCAAAACACTACTTTTTATAGCAGTGGTTTAGCGTGTGGTCTTGCGTGCGACAATAGCGATTATCATATGGAATATTCAAAGTCCAAAGTGGGCGGAGCTATTGGGCATCCCTACCTCTCCAGCATCCGAGATGCGACAGTTCTGGATGGTCAGGTAGTGGATACCATCGTAGTGCAGCTTGTGTCTGTGACCGTGGAGCGCCTGGTTGCCGTTGATGTACCAGGTGACCTGGAAAAAGATCGATTGCAGATCAATTCTCAGTTTTCAGCGTCTTTGATTGATCAGAAAACCGCTGAATAGTGCACAAATACTGTGTTTCGAAAATTTCGAAATATTGAAGAAAAGCAATGGCTGTAAAATGCTTTACCTTCGGTTTCGGCACTCCGATGAGGGCGCACTCGAACCTGGCCACCTCGTTCTCCGTCACTTGCAGTGGACGGGGCTTGATCGTGAATTCGGGAGCCTGAGGAGAGATCAAAGATCAATTACGATTCAGAAATGTGGGCCGAATTCAATTTCTGTTGAGTTTCACAGGATCATTTTAGTTGCTTGAAAAATGACACTCACAATCACTCAGACGGTTTCATTTTCATCAAATATGCTAGTACTAATTGATACAATCTATCCTAGAGTTTGAATACATGGAAATGTGTTTTAAGTTCCATCATAAGGTATGGATAGGATAATCGATGTTAATATTAGTGATAGCCAAATAGAGTGAATCACCTGTCTCTGCTTCTGCTGTTGTGCTCCGTCCTGCTCCGACCAGTACAGCTTGCCCTGGTCCTTCTTCACGCCGGACACCTGAACGAGGGGGGAGGAATAAGGTCAGTTCGTGATGGATCTTTGAGCCTTGCTACCGTATTGCGATAAATAGAAAAAATAACAGATCGAAGCACAAATTCTTAGTTACAGACGTTTACAGCATCAAGCGATCAGTGACTTGATGTTACCGTATCCAGTAACTACCGTATCCCAACTACCGAGATTAAACTACCGTACCCTCAATCCCTGCTGCAGCTGTCGGTCCGTGATGACGTGTTACCAACCAACTACTGTAACCCAATTACTGTACTACCGTCTATACTATTACAGTATCTTAATTACCGTACCCTCAATCTATAAGTGCTGTACTGCTACCGTACCCTCACAACAACAGTAACCCAATTACCGTACCCTCAATCCCTGCGGTAGCTGTCTGTCCGTAATGATGTGCTTGCCCGTGGAGCAGCCCAGCTTGGCCGACGTCATCGTCTGTCCGAACTTGTTCGTCGCCACGCAAGTGTACTCGCCTGGAAGGAGTTTGATCTTTGATCTCTGGTCTTTGATCTTTGATCTTTGATCTGCGAGATGCAAGTACAGTGGTGATCACGGATGTGTTTACAATGTGTAGCTCATGCTTATCAAATAGATGTCATACCAAGGCTGAAGCATATTCGAACGACGATTTTGATCGGTATTATGTTAATACTTTGCAAAAATTGAGATAAATAAATTATTTATATAGTCTATTTGCATAATTACCAGTGTCATCGGGCAGCGCGTAGAGCAGATCGAGGCAAGCGAAGCCAAAGTCGAGTGTGGAACGGAAACGGTGGCCTGAAAATAATTATTTTAATGTAAAAATAATAATAGTTATAAATATCATTTATGTTTTGAATATCGAAGAAGCAACTGGATTAGGATAATCATAGGGTAAAAGTATGCTGTTTCGAAATTAGCTGCGAACTTGTTCAACTATGTTTCACGTCGGCATTAACCGGTCACTGTGGGATTCCAGCGCGATGTTTGCTTTGCAGCTCGTATGCGTACACAAGAATTACATTCTGTACGTTTAGTGGAGTACTAGCAGAGTTGCTACCGAACCTGCCTACCGGAAATCGAAATCTACCGTATACCCTTAACCTACAGAATACCGTAATCTACCGTACCGATCAGGACGGGCTTCTTGTCCTTGTACCACTCGAGCTTCATGTACGGATCGTTGACCGGAGCCACCTGCGATTATCGATTTTATTTGGTACTGTAACTACAGTACTTTCAATAAGTACTGTAAGTTTCTCATACTTTTTATCTGATCATTGTTCAATCTACCTTTGATGTACCGTACCATAACAGCAATCAGCAATCAATTGCCCATCTGCCAAACAGGATCGGCTTGATGTTTACATTCATAACAGGGATTCGAAATAAATGGAAAAAATATTTTTAAATTAACCCATACTTTCACAGTTGCCCCGAGATTCCGTATCATTGACGATCTTACCTGTGTTTCGAATCGCGCAAAGTCTCCCTCCTCCACTCCGATATTGACGAGCGGCGTGAGGAAAACGGGCGCGCGAGCGGCCGATTCATCGTAGATGTCCTATAGTTTTATATTATTTTATTTAATTTTTAATTTTTTTAAAATTCATTTATATTTTTTTTGTTGAAATGGATGCCACCGCCGAATCAATGAGACCTGGCTCATTCGATGTAAGAAAGGGCTGTGAAGCATAACCGAAAACAAATAATATAAATATGATTCACCTCAGCCTTGAGCGCGAGCGGCGCCGCCGTGTGCTGACGGAAGTGCGACTCGAGATTGTCCTTCAAAGATCAAAGATCAGCCCTGGCTCCGCCCACTCTAAGCCCCGCCCCCTCGATCTACCTGTACGGTTCCGTGCGCCTGCGCGCCGAACTCGAGTCGCTTGCCCGGGAGGACGGTGATGCGGGTCTTCGTGCGGGCCTGAAGGCATTATTTTGTTAGGCAATTTCGTAAATTTCCAGGTTACATTGTTGTGCTCAAGATATTGCAAAATATCGTGTGCTGATTGCTATCGATTAGTGCTATCGATTAATTTTCGAAAATAATGACCAATGTGCATTGGCCATTTGATAATTGCAACAGGAGAATGTTTTCCACTAGGCGAAAAAAATGAAAATATTCGATTATGTTTCCCGACTCATCCGTTCTCACGTGGCCGCGTTTTCTCATCGGTCAGATGAACGAGAGATTATACAAATCTAATTGTCATCACTAACGATCAGAGCAATAGGATGATATCAGGTATAAGTAAGCATGATTCACCTCTCCCTTGCCATTCTCCGCCACCAACTCGTAGTCGCCGTTGTCTTCGGGATACGCGTAGAGGATGTCCAGCGAGACGAATCCAAATTCGAATGAGGGACGGAAACGGGATGCCTCGGGCAGAGGCGCGCCGTTCTTGTACCAGCGAACCTAAAAGAAATGGTCATACGGAAACTAGGAAACTCCAATGAACAATATTTGCTAACTATCACGTAATTTCACAAGAAAAGGATAAAATGTAATAAGAGATCAATCATTTCGAAAAATCTTCACAAACCTTGAGCAGCGGGTCGTGGATGGGCGTGACGCGGCACTCGAGGTGAATGGATTCGCCCTCCTGGAATGAGAATTGATCTTTGATCTTTGATCTCTGACCATTTTCGAAAATGATTAAGCTAACAAAAAACTAACAGCCGTGCCGTCGATGGCGTCCACAAGGGGCTGCACGACAACCGGGGCGTCCTGAAATTGAGATTTTTGATCTTTGATCTTTCTTGTTCAGGCTGATCCTTGATCTTTGATCTCTCCCTCACCTGCTGGGTGATCGACTCGACGACAACGTTGCCGACGGTCTCGACGCGGCCCTTGGACGTGGAGGCGATGCATCTGAAAGTGGTTTTTATTTTGATAAGTCACTCTTCTTTTTCTACACTAGTTATCGTCTCTATTAGGATAATTTAAATTGCAGTGCTTCAAATTGTATGCGTTATTTGGATGAAAGTGCATTGAACTTTGTTCGCACGCGGATTTAAATTCTCTGGATATGTTTCACAACAATTGCATAACATGGGGGAAGTGTCTTTTTCAATCGCACTTCGGGTCAAAACTTCGGTCGAAAAAAATTAAATCTAATATTTCTGCTCACCTATACTCTCCGGAATCCGCTGCGATCAAGTGCTTGATCAGTAGCGTTGCAACGCCGAATTCGTTCGTCTGCATGATTCTGTTCGAGTACCTGCAAAACAACAACAATAACTACAATAAAAATCATCAAAACAAGGTTAACATTTTATCGTTCCGCGAGTGTTCGGATTCCGCGGTACCAGACTTTCTGGTTTTAGCACCGATAGGCAACTCACGGGATGGCGTGGCCGTTGTGCTGCCACTCGATGCGCATCGTCGGGTCGCCGATCGGCTCGAGCACGCACACGAAGGCGGTGGCGTCGGCCTCATTGAGCTGCAGAGAACAGAGATCAAAGATCATTTTGAAAATTCGAAGGTCAATGCAACAAGTATGATGGATAGTTTGAAAATATTCGGTTGCGTTTCACGATTAGTGCAAAGGCATAGAATCGCTTATACTATTGATGCATACGAGCCCTGCATACAAAAACATAATACCAAATCCCTTCGGTTGTTTCCTAGTACCTTTCGCATAATTGGCCCACAGATGCCTTTGAGAACGCCGTGGAATTTCAAGCTTGCTCAACTAGGGATAACAGAAAAAAATAAGCAACGATCTCAGCGTTAAAAAAAACAAAAGTAAAAGTGTCAAACCTGTCCCAGATCCGCCAGTTCGGTCGTGAATCGGGGCTTTTCAATACTATTCTATACTGTTTTCAAAACTAACAGAACAAACAAGCTAGCTATTTGGTCTAGCTATTTTTCAATAAAAGCGTCAAACCTGTCCCAGATCCGCCAATTCCGTGGTGAATCAGGGCTTTTCAAAAACACACAACGCCATAATTGGTAAAAATTTTCAACAATTCTATCATAGAAAAGGTCGAAAAAACACATTAGCAAACGTGTCAAACCTGTCCCAGATCCGCCAATTCCGTGGTGAATCTCGGTGCCTCGAACTCCTGCTGCGGCAGCTGCAGGTCGTCCTTCGGGCTACAATATATTTATATTTATTTTTATTATTATTATTATTTATTTATAAATTTATTCGAAAACACTCAAAATAGAATAATGTTGATGTGCTGTAATGTAGAGTAAACAATGGTCGATTAGAACTGGGGAAAACTTGAAAAAAATTGGGGATAACGTACCGGTGAATCCAGTTCTCGAGCTCGGTGATTCTCTCCTTGCGCTGGTCGGGTGACATCCACTCGTAGGAGACGCCGGATTGGCCGACCACCTGAGGAATATCGATTGAATATTGACCGAGTATTGCACGAGTTTCGATGGTTATTGTTTATCGAAGTTACCTGGATTTTTTTAGGAACTATCGACTAGGGTTGCAAGTTCAATACCAATAATATTGCATGTCCTTCCCTCCCTGACTCCGCCCCTGCAATACTCTCGCAAGAGAGAGGGAGAGATGGGAAGAGGGTGCAATACTCTCGCACTCTTGCAATAGTATTGCAAAACTGCAATACTCCCGCACCCTCTTCCTCTCTTGGAGGCGAGAGGAGGGGAGACGGGAAGGGAATAAGTGCGAGAGTATTGCACCCTCTTCCCATCTCTCCCTCTCCTTGCGAGAGTATTGCAGGGGCGGAGTCAGGGAGGGAAGGGCATGCAATACTATTGATCTCGGTATTGAATCGACAACCCTACTATCGACAGGCTACAGCAATCACGATTCATACAATCAACTACCGTAATTCTCACCTTGATCTCGCACTCGCTCTCCGCCTGTCCGTTCTGGTTGGAGATGCGGCAGGTCCACTTGCCTGAAAATTGATCTTTGATCTTTCATCTCTATACTTTCAGGATGATATCGCAATACATAGTGGTTGGCCAAAGATCAAAGATCAAAGAGACAAGTAACGAACCAGTGTCCTGGGGCTCAGCGGGGCAGAGGTCGAGCACGACGAAGCCGAAGTCGGTCGTCATCTGCAGTGATTTCAATAAATTCAGGCCATGATAGCATTTTAATTTTTTTAATCGTTAACTAGTCTTTGTCTATTGGTTCTACAAAGAAATTTCGCGTTTGTGTGCAGTGTGAAACACAACTGAACCTAATTTTACAGAAAGTACGCTTTATAAATTATTTGTTATTACCTTCATACGTGCCGAATTGGGCATTGGCATGCCGTCCTTGAGCCATTCGACCTGAAATTTCGTTGTTTTTATTAATTTCAGCATTTTGTTTTTGTTGTCGTTTATTGGAAATTCAAATGTATTTCACGTTTCTTGTATAACGTGAATGATTTTATTATTTCAATCTTGAGCGCTTATGAATTCTCAAAATATAAATTACGGTAAAAACTAGAGACGTCGTAGTTATTCTGCTAGTAAAGGCACTTGCGTACTGCTAGCAAAGAGTGGTAAGAGAGCGGAAATAAAATTACCTTGAGTCTCGGATCCGCCACCGGTTCGATCTGCGCTTCGAGATGCGCGATCTGGCCCTCGAGCAGCTCGGGAGGCGACTAAAACATTGATCTTTGATCTATCCATTCTCGCGATTTTGATCTTTCCATTCTCATGGTCTTTGATCTTTCCATCCCCATTACCCTATGTACGGCTAGACGATGATCTTAGTTCATCCATATAACCAGGGAAAAATGCCTTTCGAGCGGTGGTTGAATAATTACAAATACCTGAATCTGCGTAAGGAACTTGGGCGGACCATGGTCGACATCGGGCGCGTCCGGTCTGGCGGGACGCGGGGCCTCGATCTCGGCGATTCTGAACAAAGATCAAAGATCAACTTTCGCAATTTTAGTCAGAGATCAAAGATCAAAGATCAACTCACCTCTTAGCGGCTCCGCTCATTCTCTCCGGCAGCTGCGAGCGGGAGATTATTCCTTCCTTCGGTTTGCACTCGAGCTTGGTCGAAGTGACCGCCTCACCGACCTGAGAATTAACTTTGATGTTTAGTTTTTCATCCTTTGGCCCCGATATCAGAGCTATTGCTGTGCTTTTTGGAAATGCTGTGCTCTTTAATTAATTACACTTCCAATAATATTCACTTAACGGTTCATTCAAACAACCACAATGCATTGAGTTGGAAGTGATCTCAAGAATTTACCCCATTCGTGAAACTTACTCGGTTCACGGCGCGACACGAGTACTCGCCGGAGTCCTCCGGATAGACGGGCGAGATCTTAATTAAGTATTTAATTAATTAAATTAATTACGCTAATTAATATAATTGCGCATTTCGTATGGTTTCAATAATTATTTTATTTTCCGGCAGCTGCAAAGAATGCATCCAAGCAGAAATATGTTCACGTATTTGCTTGCGTTGTGAAACTCATCGAGAATGTGAAGGTGACTTCGAAAACGAAAATAAAATAAATAGAAAATATATTTAAAAAATTGTTTAAATAAATAAAATAACCTGCAGTACGCAGAATCCGAAGTCGGAGATGGGCTTGACACGCGAGCCCGTCTTCAGGGGCGCACCGTTCAGGAACCATTGCACCTGAATATTTCAATTCAGAACGGAATCATCATAGTGCCGTACTGAAGTGACATTGAGCCGACTGGCCCTAATCTATAGATGCAAATGTACACAATTTCCCATTCATTCGTACCTGGAGCTGATTATCATTCACGGGCTCGTATCTGGCCGTGAAGTGCGCGCGGTCGCCCTCATCGCAGATAACCGGAGCCGAGAGGGGCTCGATGAAGACAGGAACGACCTCCTTGAACTGGAAATGGGAAACGTTATCAATTCGAAATATTCTACAGAAACCTGATGTGCAAGCCTCTTAGCTTGGCTTCCCTGATAATTTTAAAGGGGATAAATAAAGTCAGTAATCGATTCGAAATCACCTCATCAACAATCTCCTCCGGTCTTCGGTTACGGTACTCCTCGAGCTCTTCGACAGCGCGAGCGTTGGCCTCGTTCTAGAAATAATTTTTATAAAAATAAATAAATCAGTCCTCGATAAACCTCCATCGTGCGCCTACCGTACCATGGGCTGAAGGAGCAGGCCGCTCTTCGTCTCCACATCGATCGTAGCTGAGGTGGAAGCCTCGCCGGCCTCGTTCGACACGCGCAGGGTGTACTCGCCTGTGCGATGTTTACAATTAGTCGCCTGTCGAATTTTCGACAGGATGTGTTTCACTTTCTTCTCTTAGTTTGTTAAGTATCCATACTACAATCCTGCTTCACCTCCAATTCAGAAAATAATAAAAATCTGCCTGTAGACTCCGCCTATTTAGAGGTGGGGCTTAACAAAAATAAAATAATAATAACAATAATAAAAAATTACCGGCATCGTGCGAGAGCACGGAGAGAATCTCGAGAATGGCAAAGCCGAAGTCGTGGACCATCTTGTATCTGCAATGGAAAGATGTTCAAACTTATTTTTTCCACTTTATTGTTCCACAGAGAATGCAACCACCTTCATGATGCATGCATGTCAGGAAATCACGGTCAAGTAAATATTTTATCATACCTGTTGGAGTGGTGCAGCGGTTGGCCGTTGCGGAACCACTCGACCTGAATTTGTCGAATTTTGACTTGAGTTTCACGAACTTTATTTTCAAATTGCAATAATTCCGACGCATCGATTTGCTAAAAACTTTTACCACTTTTCTCATGGATCAACTACGAGTGTCGTTTCATGAGCTAGAATTTGAACAAAACCAATCGACAAACGTATAAGCTACCGTACCTTGACATTCGGATCGTTGACTGGAGTGTACTGTGCTTCCAGATGGGCGGAGCTTCCCTCCTCACTGCCACCCGAGATGACCAGCTGTGCGGTAATCTGCGGTTGCTGAGCGACGGGAGCGGGCAACTGGAAAGATCAAAGATCAAACAACATTTAATTACACCTTTTACTGAGTTACCAGTGAAGTCATTTGCTAAAATTTAGTTCATTTGAACTGGATAGCCTGGTTTGCTTTTTTATTGATACGAAATACAGATACTGCAACAAGCTTGGGAATACTGCTTTACGGTTCAGTAAAATTCGATAATGAGGATAAGCCAAACCTCCTCGGGCAGTGGCTTGGGCGCCTCGATCTCCTGGATGCGCTGCAGGGACTGCGGCTGGAGCGAGTCGTAGGCGATGCCGTCGCGAGTTACGACGTTGAGCGAGGTGGAGACTGGAAGAGATCAAATATCACAATCAAGGTCAATCAATGCACGGTACACCAACACATCAAGATTCTCCTGATATACATTGAACCTTTTGACTATCCAGACATTCTTCTGCTGATAAGAAAGAGATGGATAAAAGTAGAGCCATGGAAAATGTAGAAAGTATTAAAGAGTATTCGATACCCTACCGTAATCCTTCCGTAAGACTACCATAATTTACCGTAACCCATTCCGATACCGTACCTTGAGCCTCTCCCGCGGCGTTCTTCGCGACGCATGCCCAGTCTCCAGAATCTCTGCCATCGACGGAGCCGATGTCCATGATGACCCATCTGCAAATTCGCGAAGTAATCACGGTTGCCTTTCCTACTTTCTATCTCCTGAGACAATTTGCCATCACAACACCAAATCAGTACAGTTGCAGTGAGGATATTTGAGGTAGCAAGATTTTAAAATTAATAGTTGATCTTTGATCTCTCGCTTACCCGAAGTCGTTGATCATCTTGGCGCGTGATGAGGCGGCGATCGGCTGTCCGTTGAGGAACCTGCACAGTTGGGAATGAAAACAAGCAGAAATGTATGTTTCACGTTGCTAATATCTGCCAGTAAGAGCAGTTATTTCAATCGGTAGTTTGCATCCAGCTTATAAAATACATAATTTTGCATACATGTTTTTCTAATTGTTTTTTTCACTTTTATTTTGCTATTTTGTTTTCTTTACAAGTAATTAAGAACAGAAATTATATACCATAAAGTGATCGTCATATTCGGATCATCAATGGGTTTAACGATCATTTTTTTGCAAAATGCTTTCATTTGGCTTGTTTTTCGATATTTTTCCCAAGTGTACTCACCAAGTGATCGTCATATTCGGATCATCAATCACTGCCTCTTTGATGCAAAATCATTGCTTTTATGATAAAAGTAGTTGTTTTCATTGAGGATTGCATAATTTCTCGATTTAAATATGTATGATTTAAAAAATTACCAAGTAATCGTCATATTCGGATCATCAATCGGTTCCACAGTCGTCTCGAAGTGGGCCGGTTGACCTTCGAAGAGCTCGGGAGGCGCGGCGAGCGGGGAGATGAATTTGGGCGCAGGCTTAATTAATTAAGTTAAATTAATAATTATTTAATTATTTAATCACCTTAGGCGCTGCCTCGACCTCCTCCAGAGCTGGGCGGGGAGCCTCGATTTCCTGGAAGAAAATGTCATCATTTGAGTTATGTTTCACAAGGTATGTTAAAGCATTGGCTCTGGAATGCTGGCAGTAGCACGGGCATAGAGATTGGAAAAATATTTTTAAAAATCATAGGAACTGTTCCAAGAGAGCACGATTTAAACTGTAGGCATCACATCGGCAGCCACCCTCATACGTACCTGGATTCTCCTCCAGCTCTCCTGGTGTTGGGTGTCGAGCAGGAGAGCGTCCTTTCCTTGGCACTAAACAAAGCAAAATTTTCAAATTGTCGAGTGCTTTGAGCGTCAAAACGTATTAGAGTAACACGAACTTTTTGAAAGACTACAAAACATCAGAAGCATGGAAATGAAAAAAAAGAACCTTGAGCGTCGCGGAAGACACTGCTTCTCCGGCGTCGTTCCAGATGCGAAGTTGGTACACGCCCTGAGAGATTGATCTTTGATCTCTAATCATCATTTCACAAGTCCAAACTCCACATACAAATCACACAAGTATCGCAAATCAGCACTATCGCATAAAATTTTACCTGAAATAAAAATAAAATTATAAAACCATGCCTGATCCTCCGGATACGCATATCCGATATCCAGGATGCAGATTCCGAAATCGTGCGAGATCGCGTACTTGTTGCCATGGGCAAGCGGCTGACCGTTGCGCAGCCATTCGACCTGGAAGGTAGTTGATCTTTGATCTTTGATCTCTGATTTTTGATCTCTGGTCGTTCAGAGGTTGATCTTTGATCTCTAATCTCTCACCTTGAGTCCGGGATCGTTGATGGGCTCGATGGTGGCTTCGAAGTGCGCGGGCTCTCCTGCGAATGGTGTTTTTTTTTTATTTTCAAAGCTTGCAAGTGAAGGAGGACTAATATTTTCAGTTCGTTCCGCCTTTATGAAAACAGTGAAACATAATCAAACACGCATGTCCGTATTTCGGTTATGGGTTTTTTGCGCACTTTTTCACATCCTAAACAGGACTATTTTCGGAATGTATTATAGATAGAATAATCACTCGACTCTCTCAATTTCTCCCTGTCTCTCGCCGGTCAGAGAGGCGAGAGAGCATGGAAAAGTGAGAGAGTCAGACAACATAGTTGCTCACCCTCATTGCACTCCACGTCGGCGATGGCCGTCTTGATCTGCGGCGTGTCGTACACGGGCGCGGGCGCGTCCGGAGCCGGCTCCTGCAAGGCCGGGAATTGGATAGAGGAAATGACGGCTCTATGGGAAAATGCTTCAAAATTTCAACGGCCGGAGTTAAGGCAAAGGGAATGACGGCTCCGTGGAAAAGTCTCATAAACTGAAAGCCGGTAAATTTAGAAATAATCGACGGCTCTGTGGAAAAAGGTCGAAATATTTGAAGACCGGGAAATAGGTGATAATTGCCGGTTACGAACCCTTGGGGCTTCAAGAATCTGGATGCGCTTCCACGACTCCTCGTGGCGCGTCTCGCGCAGGACCGCGTCCGTGCCGGCGACCTGTAAATAGATTATTATTTTAAATAAAATTTAATATTATTTAATTTTAAATTATTATTTTTTTATTTTACACCGCTTGTGAGGCAAAAATCATTCTAGCTTGCAATCCGTCGAGTTTAACAATCCGCTGAAACTCATCTAGAAGCGCAAGATACTTCGTAATTAAGAGTGGGCCCTTGCCGATCAGTTGCGGCAAATGAGTAAGCGGTGTCATCCACATAATTTCCACTCACCCACTGGTTGCTGCGTGTCAGTGCCCAATCTTCCGCCGATTTCTGCCGAGCGCAGAAAACGCGCAAGTAATGGGCTTGTGACATTTCCAGGGGGCGCCAGACGTGCGTCAAGGAACCAGAAGCGCGTCAAGCGATAATCAACGATATACTCGCGAGTATATCAGCAGGGTTCGAATCGAGAGGGAGAGCCAACTAGCGCGATGGTGGGGGAACACTATGTGGGTGGCGGGGAAGTGGCTTCCCCCATCTTTTCCTGGCATTTCTTTCGCCGCCTCGCATCTCCCATCCTTCCCGGCTTCACATCATTCTAACACTCAGTTATCTAGCATCCTGTCGCCTCCTATGTTTTCCACGCACCATAGCACATCCCTATCCCCGCTAGACCTTGCTAGACGCGCGAGATAGCGGCAAAATCGAGAGGTTCTCTGTAGGAAATCACTTGAGATCTGCCTTGTAAACATCGCTCAGAAACTGTGTCTCTCGCGCCGATTGTTTGCGCAAGCCCCTTGCTCAAAACGTCAGGAAGATAGAGCGGAAAAAGAGTGCGCGACGCGGCAAAAACCCGAGCGCGATTCGGAGGGGTTTGCACCGCGCTGATAAGCTAGACATCTGGTTCAACGAGACATGGATGAAAGGGTTGGGTCCCAAATTGATTAAAAATTAAAAATAAGAATCCAAAAAGGCATTGGTAGTGATGGTTATAAATCCCAAATTATGCAAGGAAATGGGTATTCATGACCAAATGCAGTGGTGCATTGTGATCGATTAAACGACAGCTAAGCTTCAATGAAGAATCGACGGCGGTGGTGATGGAGTGTAAAACTCAAATTGCCAAAACCAAAAGTTACCTTGACACTGGCGGAGCTGGCGGCCTCGCCCTGGTCGTTGGCGATGTGCAGCGTGTACATTCCTGATTGGAATGAATTATTATATAATGACATAAAATAAAGTTTAAAATCTTTAAAAAAAATACGCCGTTTGCTAATTTTTTACTCGATTAGCGGCTGGAGCAGAATCGGCGAACGATAACTCTTCACTATAATCAGGGAAAAGTGAAACTCATGTCAATTCCGATGCAACAAACGATGTGCATATTCGATAAAAAGGCGTACCATTGTGGTCGGGATTCACCGACAGGATGTCCAGGGTTGCCCATCCGAGTTCATGACGCGTCTTCACCAACTGTGATGCCCCAATAGGCGCGCCGTTCTTCTGCCACTCGACCTGAGAAGGGGGGGGGGGTGATCTTTGAACTTTGCATCTATAATATTACATTCCAGCACCGCAAAATGCGTACGAAGTTGATCTTTGATCTTTCTCGTCTAACCAACAAACCTTGAGGTCGGGATCCCTCGCGGGCATGAACGTCGCTTCGAGGTGCACTGGCTCGCCCTGAAAGAAAACATTGTCAAATGACTCCTTTCCAACTATAGAGTAGGGTTCGAGAATTCGAAAACTGCTGATCAGAATCATGCGTACTTTTCAATGTAAATGCACATAAGAGGTGAACTGTCAGCCGAATGACAATAACGCAGCTGTCAAATTATTTAGGGAGTGTGATCACCTCAGGAATGTCCTGCACGGACACCAGTTGGGTGAGGAAATAAGGTTTCTCCTTCTGGACGACTTCCTCGATCTGGAATAATTATATTTTATTTTTATTTTTTTTATTTTTATTTTTTTTATTTTTATTTTCTTGTTTATTTCCTCGTCTTCCAATCGTAAGTCAAAACGAGATAATGTAGATAAATCAACATAGAATCCCGATTTGCTTGCCAGTATGAAATAACGAATCAATGGATGGATTTCGGGTGGAGGGTGGATTGGATTTCAACCTTTCAGAATGTGCGGAGGGGAACTATAAGTAAGGAATAAAAACATCGGGCCAAGAAACAGAGCTAAACAGAGAGATTACAGTACCTCCTCGACGATCTTGGGCGCTTCAAGCTCCTGGATGCGCTGCCACGACACGGGGTGAGCGGAGTCGAGCAGCAGGCGCTCGTAGCCTGGAATTGATTTCAGATAATTATCCTATTTTTTAATTTCAGGTCAGGACTGTTGCAATTGTACAAAAGTAATAGTTTGGGAATTTTCCGTTTGGGAAAGACTACTTCAAATATGTTTCACAATAATCATTTTACAAGAAGTGAGCGCAGAGAAATGATGGGCATCCATTGCAATGCATTCATAATATTTTTGAAGAAACGAACCATCAATCTTGACAGTGGCTGAGGTGGAAGCTTCGCCCTGGTTGTTCCAGGCTCTGAGATAGAAAATTGAGGTATTTGTCTTACAGTATCTATTTGCTGATTCACTCTACGGTGTCTCAATCAAAATTTCACTACTGTAGCCATTCAGTGTACAGTAACCTAGCATACCTCCAACCGTATCCCAATCAAAGGTCAACAGTTACCGTACCTGCAGGTGTACACTCCAGTATCGTGCGGGAACGTATGAGCAATGGTCAGGATGGCATTGCCGAACTCGTACTCCTGTCGGTAGCGATTGGCTAAAATGGAAAGATTAGAAATCAAAGATCAAAGATCAAGTAATGAGCTAGTGTCCCAGACATTAATGCCAACAGCAAAGATCAAAGATCAATCTCTCACCGTTCAAAATGGGCTTGCCGTTGAACAGCCATTCAATGCGCATGGATGGATCGCCCGAGGGCTCGACGAGACCGTGCAGTTCGACCACCTGTGAACGACGAGATTTTAGAAATTATAATAATAATAATAATAATTTATTCATCTCAGGCAGTATGCACAGATGAGGATGGGTTGATATTCTTCATAGGTTGCATTCCACCAGTGTACGCCAATAGCTCGCGTTATTTTAGAAATATGCACGATTTTCCCGTTTCGAAAACATGAAGTTCCAAACAACAAAACATCCATGTATGAATGGTCAGAATTGAAGTATGTTTCAGATGGACGATATGAGCTATTACAATTCTCATTTCTTATTGTCGAGAAGTTAACGAATCCAAAAAAAATAACACAATCCAAAATCTAAATACTTTCACATCTTTTTTTAACTACTCCTCGCCTTGTTTACCTGACCCTGTTCGACGTTGTCCACGTCGACGAGCAATCAACAAAAAGAATTTCAGTGAATCTACAGCTAGTCGCTAGAAATTTGTTGTATTATTTATTAATTAATTAAAATTTATAAACATATTTACCTGCCATTCTCCGGCATTGTCCACGTCCAAAACCAACTCAAAACTCAGAATATTCAGTGTACAGTGAGTAGCAATAAACCAACACAATCTTTTCACAACCGTCACGTTAACCCCTCTGTTCATTTACCTGTCCCTCCTCGCATTTTCTTTTGCTCGCATTCAATTATGTTTCAGGCAGATTTCAATAGGGATCAACTAGCGAAGATTTCGATTTTGTTGAAGAGTGAGTCACAATTGAAAAAATTAAGTAAATTCACCTGTCCCTCCCCGACGTTGTCCACATCGGCGAATGGCTGGATCCATTGAGGCTTGTCGAACTCGCGCTCGGGCGCCTCGAGACGGGCGTACTGAAAGGGATTATGTGAAATCACATGCAATTTTAAGAAACTTTCGTCTCTTCAATCGCCTCTCGGAGTCAAATTCATGCCAAAGGCCATATTAGTGCGCTCGAGAAGCAGAAATACATGTGATGAAGGCTAAACCGTGCAAATACTCCGAGCATGGTAACATTTCATAATGCTATATACCGCAGAAGAGTATTTCCGAGAGCTTTGACTAGGGGCCACAAGCTCCGCCCACTTTGCCACTCTAGCGCGGCTCAAAAACAAGATATCGACAAACGGCAAAAAGCATGGTGTTATTGAGTCCATGAGGGATCGTTTGAACACCATTTTGACCAAATTGCTCAAAAACGGCTATCTGAGGTGTGGCCCCTAGCTTTGGCTATTTTTTTCTTTGAAGAAATGCAAGAATACCTTATCAATCGCCTCCATCTCTCGGATCTTCTGGAGCGACGCGGGGTGCTGCGTGTCGAGGAACAGCGAGTCCTCGCCTGGAAGAGAGTGTTGTTGCTGTTGTTGTTGTTGTTGTTGTTGTTGTTGTTGTTGTTGTTATTATTGTTGTTGTTCGTTAAGTGATCGAATTTCTTACCGTGCACGGTGACCTGGGCGCTGGTGATCGCGGCGCCCTCGCTGTTCGTGGCCTGAGAATATATTTATTAACCAGTGGTATCGCTACGTTTCGTAATCATTGCTTTCTCCTGAGTTAGGTGGACGAGCATTAAGAGGAAGATTGTATTCTTTCATTTAGAGTTGATAGTGATTTTATTTCTTTAAAATATATAAATAATTACTAGAGACATCCAACCTATTGGAAAATCCGATATTGAAATGAATATCTAATTGCATCAATCGACTATCCTTGTCAATCGTGAAATAGAATATCGGTTTGGCGCTCTCTAATAATTACCTTGCACGAGTACACTCCGGTGTGTCTTGCGTACGCCGGAGAGATCTTTAGGGCGGCACAACCAAAGTCTGTGATTTATGATATTATTTATATATTTTTCTGTTCCCTCGCGAAGATCTTATCATCAAGCACCGTGCTGCTATTGTAATGAAGCAGGGTTGAAACATATTTGACAGTCACTTCTGGTCTCTCATAAAATATGTCACAATACTGAAGTTCTTTTCTGTCCAGACATTGAGGCGAGAGTGCATTGCGAAATGATAGAGAAGTTTATGATTGATAAACATACCCTGAGTCATCGTGATCCAGTTGGAATCGGCCAGGGGCTGATCGTTGAGGAACCACTGCAGGGTCATCGACGGGTCGTTGACCGGAATGAAGCGGGCCTGAAAGATAGGTCTCATTTCTCTATTATTAATTTTTTTTTTCGTAAAATCAGATGTTCAGCCTGCGCTCAGCGAACATTACATATGGTCATCGTTTTTTTTCCTTTGAAAGCAGTATAACATACCGTACCCGTCCTGCCTACAGTACCCCAACAGACCCATACTCACCTCCAGCAGAGCAGTGCCTCCCTCGGGCAGTTCCACCGACTGCAGGGGCTGCGTGAACGAGGGCTTCTGGTAGGTCG
Source organism: Pristionchus arcanus (assembly GCA_900490705.1). Taxonomy (NCBI): domain Eukaryota; kingdom Metazoa; phylum Nematoda; class Chromadorea; order Rhabditida; family Neodiplogasteridae; genus Pristionchus; species Pristionchus arcanus. The sequence goes on from LS487975.1 coordinate 391,997, forward strand.
CAGCTGCGGGCTCGGGTAGCGGCTCGCGAGGCGCCTCGATTTCCTGGAATGGTTAAAATTATTTGGCGCAATAATCATTTCATGAAGTGACATGCAAAGAACTGGAGATTTTCTGAGAAAAGTTCGATTTCGATTTGATCGAAAGTTCGAAAGCAGGCTATGTTGCAAGACTGCTATGAAACTTCTGTTTGTTGCAGTTTTTAGTGTATCGGTGATCGAGGATTGCAAAATACTATTGTGCTCGTGCTTTTCTTTTCTCATGGCAGTTTATTGCCAATTGTTATATATATTTATAAACATGCTGGTATAGTGACATTTTATTACCTGAATCCTCTTCCAGCTCTGTTCGTGCTGCACATCTCCCAAGATGCCGGGGCGCGAGGAGCAGGCCAGCTGGCCGGCTGTGGTGTCCTCTCCGGAATCGTTTCTGGAAAGAATCAGGATTAGTATCTTTACCAGAATCAACCAGTCTTAGGAAAGCATGCTGTTCGGCTTATTTCTGCGGAAGGGTTTCAATTTCCAATATAATGACGTGTGTTCGAATGTAAATGCTCTGACATCGGCAGCCTTGTCAGCCAAGGGATCTCACATATGCGTGATGATTTATATTCCGATGGGATGCTCACCTCACGAGCACCATGTACTCTCTATGCCCAAATTATATTTCTTTGTTTTTTTTCTAATATTGAACCTGGATGATTTGAATTTTTAATTATTATTACAAATGCTTCGAAACTCTCACCTCACAAGCACCATGTACTCTCTATGCCCAAACTATATTTCATTGTTTTTTCTAATATTGGACCAGGATGATTTGAATTTTTATTTATTCTTACAAATGCTTCAAAACTCTCACCTCACAAGCACCATGTACTCTCCGGCGTCCTCTGCCAGCGTGTAGGCGAGATCGAGGGTGACCAGTCCGAATTCATTACGCATGATCCTAAAAAAATAGTATTTTTTTATATTTGTATTTCAATAACTATGCTCCTATCGTATCCCAACATAGTGTGTTTTTCTGATACATCATAAAGGTTCGGCTGCTTATTATAGAATTCGTTACTATTTCTAATTTTTTACAGTTTAACCGTCTTTGAATTTTTGAAATGAATATGTTTCAGCTAGTGAATAAACTTCAACGCAGCAAAATAATTCAATAGCACACTCGCGGCTCGTTCAAAAAACACTAAAACTCGCAAAATTTGTGGACACTTTTGAACCAACTTATTAATTACAATAGCTCACTTCCTATTGCTCATGCCCATCGGTCTTCCGTTCAGGAACCAATGGACGATCATCTATACTTTTTGGCTAATTTAGTGTTTCGTATATGTTTCAGCGAGTGAGTAAACTTCAATGCAAATACAAACCTCAATATGGCTGCCGCATTCCGGACACAAAATTATTTAAAAAATGAAAAATATAAAAAAAATTCAGTGTCACTGACTTCCTATTGCTCATGCCCATCGGTCTTCCGTTCAGGAACCAATGAATCGACGTCGCATATTTTTCTGGCTGCTCATTTCGAATATGTCTCATCAAGTTTATAAACTTCAACGCTTCAAAATATTTCAATAACACTTTCTCCTCGTGTTAAACAATGCTCACTTTCTATTACTCATTCCCATCGGTCTTCCATTCAGGAACCAATGGACGGTCGTTCTTGGATCTCCGAAGGGCGTGAACTGTGCCTCGAAGTGGGCGGGTTGTCCCTCCACGAGACCGTCGACGGAGTTGAGCGGGCGAACCCATCTGAGAATATAATTTTTATAAGGAACATGCCAGAGGAGAAGGACTACTGCTAGGGAGAGAATAAAGCGGAAATAGGTTCTGAACGAATGCGGCTGGATGTTATGAGAATTCAAGACGTCTTGACCATGATTAAAAATATAGTTGTGTTTTGATCAATGATCCTTTTTGCATTAAATTGAAGATATGGAATGAACAAAATAATGTACCTGGGTGCCTCATGGACAGTTTCCGGGCGCTCCTCACCAGGGCCGCGCGGCGCCTCGAGTGCCTGCAATAATTCATCAATTCTTTTAAAATCGCCCGCTCATTTCTGAATGTGTTTCACGATTAGTACAAGCAGTCTACTGAACAGGTTGAGCTGATCTCGTTTCCATCTCTATTCGAAAAAATATTATATTTGAATTTTCGAACAGCCCCCCCCCCTGTTCTTAAATACTTCCTAAATCAACGATACCCACCTGAATTCTCGCCCAGCTCTGCTCGTGCTGCGTGTTGCCCAGAATCGAGGGATTAGCGACGACGAGCAGGGAAGCGGAGATCGTGTCCTCACCTGGAATTACGTATTTAATTAAGCTAATTAATAAATAATAATATTTTTAAAGATTTTAAAATATGTATTGTAAACGTTTTATTCAATACCACGTGCATGTTGGCTGTACCTAAATGCGTGGGATCAAAACCAAAAAAAGCTATTTTTCACTTTGCGGTTCCTTTACCACTTTGCTGAACAGCAGTTCACGCAAAGTTCGGTAGTCAATTACCGTTCTTGTCTTGACAAGCAAAGACTCTCCTCATTTAGCTTACACTCTCGCCTCTCTGACCGGATAGACTGTGTCTCTATCAGTGTTCACTCTAAGAAAAGACTCTCCTCATCTGCCATGATTTCTCGGCACCCTAACCCGTGAAAGAGTGTGCGTAATGGAGACACCATTTCTTGCCAAGCCATTTCTATCACTGTTCTTGGCTTAGAAAGAAAAGATTCTCCTCTTTTAGCATGCTATCTCGACTTTGGGTGAGATAGATATCAGTGTTCTCCCTTGCTCGTCTCAATACGCTTTCATGCTTTTCTCTGCCACTCTTGCCTATCTAAGAAAAGTTTCTCCCACTCGTCACTCTATCAATTGTTCGAGTATCACACCCCGCAATGATGTTCATTGAGTAAAGATGCCGCTTTTCGTATTTATTTGCCTCGAATTTGTTTTTCTCGACACTATTCGTGGTAAATGTTGCAGGTACAGATTACAGATGCGGTTACAACTTTTCAAGAGATAATCAGATGCTTTTTTTGTATTTTCGGCTCGAAATTTTCCTTTCTTGCGACAACTGTACTCATTGCAATTGTTGAATGCACAGCTTTCAGATGCGATTATGGTTGTTGCTGTTACCATTTCTCCACATTTTTCGCTTTTTTCGCATTTGCTTGAAATCAATTTTTTTTTCACATTTGCATTTTTGGAGACTACTGTACATCATAAAGTCCCATTTTTCAGATGCGATTATGGCTCCTGCTATCACCATTGCTCCACATAGCCCTGGCCCAAGACCCCTGCGCTAGCGCCCCCAATGAAGCGGCAAAGATTATCTGTCGACAGATTCACAAGTGGGACACGAATGCGAGAGTGAGCATTTTCATTGTTGTTGTTGTTGTTGTTGTTTATTTGTTTTGAATCACTTACAGTTGTTTTGAATTATTTTCGCGGTTCAAACCATCAACGAACGATCAGTTAGATAGTTAATCTATCGTTCCCCAAACAACACTTTGTTGTGGTCACAGACTGATCGTTCATGATGTTTCAGTGAACAGTATTTTGTTTGAACATATAGCGAACTCGGTTCTACCCTATCGATATCACGTTATTCGGTAAGGGAGTGCTGCAAATTGGGTGCATACGTGGGTGGAAAGAAACTCGCGATAACACTCACTTTCCCTATCAATGATTCAATCGAAAGTGTAAGAGAGTTTCACTAGCATTACTGCCGTGCATTTCCTTTTGTCTCACTCAAAGGAAGTTGTTCTAATGATCTCGAGAGCTCAAAGTATCAGCAAAGTATGCCGGAATAGACACAAGCAGGGACAATCGAAACATTACTGCAAACGCTTCATTCACAAGATACTTACTACACGTTCTAGACATAGTGAAATTCCTGTTCATTTGAGAACACATTCACCAGGCCTCCACCGATAAGAAAAAAAATATACTAAACACATGGATGTGGTGTCTCCAAATAGATTTATGTCCCTTGTAAATACATTGACGATATTCCAGGCCTCCTCATCCAAGAAGAAGATCGCCCTGCCGCCCGGTGCTATGGCTGGACTAGCGGCTGAGCTGGCCCCAATTGCCGCTTCAATCTATCAGTGTCTGGAGATCGGATGCGTGTGCACTTATTTGAGAGGTACTGTAGCCGCGAGGCTCTGGGAGTACGGTAGCAGTCTGGGGTAATCGGTAACTGACTATTTGCATCTATCAATGCCCGTGTGCACTTATTTGAGAGATACTCTGAGATTCTTCCCCTTACTAACTGTTCCTGGTATATTTCTATCCCCAATCTGATGGTACGATAGACCATTCCTGTGTCAGACTGATACTCTAATACGGAGATGATATGAGAGTACGATATTAGCCAGGGACAGTGATCGATAACTGACTGTATTCCAGGAACGATCTCCAACGGGCAGTGCATGCTCCAGAACGGTCAGACTGTGCGCAAGTCTCTTCGCAAGGAGTATCGAGTGCTGAGCGATGACGAAAGAAACAGACTGCACCGAGCGTTCAATGAATTGAAGCGGAATGGGGAGTACACGGTTGGTATCTTTTAATTGTTATTTACATTATATTTTTTCAAGCCTCAGACTCGCGGGCCAGATTGAATTCATAGAGTTGTATCTTATTTGTTGTAATGCTGAAACATAAGCAAATCCAAATTTTTACACTATCATTCGACAACTGTGAAACGAAACAAACTTTTCTAAAACATTCAAACGGTTGTTATCATTACAGAATCTCGCTCGCATTCACGCGGAGCAGACCCGTGGGGGCGCCGCGCACTCCGGCCCTGCCTTCCTGCCCTGGCACAGGGAGTACATCAAGAGGTGGGTTGACTGATTACCTCATGCGGTTGATTCACAATATTTGAACAATTGTATCTGTATGCTAATTGTTTAGAATACGTTTGCACGTATATTTAGTGTTAGTTCCCTGGCACCGGGAGTACATCAAGAGGTGAGCTTGTACTAGTGATGACAATTCGGCATTCGCTTATCCTAATTTGGCATACTCCCTACTCCCCCCCCCCGGCCAGGAAGCCTATCACTGGCTTAGACATGAAGGCAATTGATACATGAATGACAATGCAGCATGATCTGCAACCATTCAAGTTCTCGGAATAACAAACATTTCAGAGTCGAGCTGGCCCTCCGCCAGGTCGATCCCGGCCTCTCCCTTCCCTACTGGGACTCCACCCTGGACGGAGCCCTTCCCCGCCCCGCCGATTCGGCCCTATTCACGGATGAATTCATTGGGCCATCTGGGAATGTGGTCACTGGGCCGTTCGCTAACTGGAGAACGCTTGAGGTTCGCATTTTTCACACCCTATCATTGTGATAGTTTTACTCGGAAACTTTGCGGAAATGAAGGCTGCAGAAATGAAAACGGCTCGATGTGTTAGCAGTATGCCGCAGAATATGCTATTTTCAAAGGGCAGCGGCAGGAATTTCGCTCTCAAAAAGCGCTAATCGTATCATTTCCATACAGGGTCGCGGGAACATCTTGCGCGCTGTCGGACAGCAGGGTTCCACCTTCACAGAGGCCAACATCAACTGGGTGATGCAGCAGACCAATCCGGATCAAGTGTTGGCGTTCACGGCGCCGCAACAGGTATGTAATCTTTAACATTTGATCTCTTCTCTTTGATCGTAGATCGTTGATCCATGATAATAGATCATTGATCGTTGATCTTCCAGGGTTGCCCCGTGCGCACCGACTTCAACTGCCTAGAGTACACGCACGGCAACGCTCACATCTTCATTGGAGGTCCAACTTCATTTCCAAATCACCATTATAAATTTCGCTGTCCCTTAGACAGCTTTCTGTGAGACAATGGTCCAAAACCAGCATTAATACTTTGAAATGATAAAAGCCAAGAACGCATTGAAAATTGATATTTTGCAGGAGACATGTTCGACACTGCGACGGCTGCGAATGACCCGATCTTCTTCATGCATCATGCGATGGTCGATCTCATCTGGGAGATGTGGAGACAGCAGCGACAGGTCCTTCGAATTAACCTTAAGCTACCTTATGGAGTTTAGGACTCCTTAGTGTTACTAAAGAGTCAGGGAGCTTCGGGTTAGTCAGCTAAACATCTTCTTCTTCCATTATGATTATTGATCTCATCTGGGAGATGTAGAGACAGCAGAGACAAGTTCCCTTGTTCTGCGAACATAGACATTTACTTTTGCATAGCCATGTTTCACAATGCCCATAACTCGCAATGAGAATGTGATTTTCCAATGTATCCTGGGCTGTGAATGCAAAACACATAATAAGGACCAAAGACGAGAGATCAAAGATCAATTTGCAGGGTCGCCAAGAGCGCGAGCAGTTCTACCCCTCGGACAATCAGCAATGCGCGTCGCCCCAGCACTTTGCCGCTTCGATTCTACAGCCGTTTGGACCGTTCAGGTAGCTAATTCATGTATACGTAGGGGCCGCAAGTCAGATAGCCGATTTCAAGATCCGGTACCAAAAGTGGGTTCAAACTATCCCTCGTGGTACCAATAACATCATACTTTTTGCCGTTTGTTGATATCTTGTCTCTGGACAGCGCTACGGCCCGAGAAGTACGCGCGCAGCGCACTGGGGAAGAGGAGGGAAAAGCGAGACGAGAGGGAAGGGGGCGGAGCCTCATTTGCGTGTGTCTCTCTCCCTCCTCCCGCCCTCTCGCTCGCCTCCCCCCGCGCTTCTTCTAACAAAAGTCACAAGCTTTTGAAGCGTGCTAAAAATCTAATTTTTTCTCTAAAATTCCTAAAATATTCGAATTAGTCAAAAAAATTATGCCCACCCAAAAAATTCACACTGCAACCGCTCAAAACAGCATCTTCCCATCGTTTAAGTCCAATTTTAACCTACTCAGTGATAATGTGCACAATTTGGGCAGTGCTCAATCGATTGGGGATACCAGTAGCTATCCAGCGCACTTTAGAATGAACGATTTCATTGAGTATGAAGCTTGTGACTTTGTTTTCTCGCTTTTTCGCGAAATCATGTCACAACAAAGAGGGCGGAGCTTGTGGGGCCTATGTATACGTGCTGGCCAACGTTGTATGTAAAAAACTATAGAACGACTCTACTTGCATGTCTTCGTTCACAAATACATGTGTGTAGGGTTTGAAAAGATCATGTTTCAGGAACATCGATGGTCTCTCCAACGCCTATACCGACAGGATGTACGAGTACGCGCCCCGCCCTCAATGCCCCTCGTGCAGCGGGTCCAAGTGAGCGTCTTGATCTTTGATTTTTGATCAATCGTCTATCTTTTTTTCCTTGATAACGCTGCCAGACATTTGCATACGATAAAATATTCGCTATTCAGGTACCTGTTCTGTGACAACTCGCACGGCAACCCGCGCTGCGCTGCCAAGGTAGGTCGTACATGCTAATGCAAATCCGCACTCTCCTACTTTTGCCTACTCTTGCATTAGTCTCGTAAAGTTCTGCGGTATGTTTCACGTAGCTTATAAGTTCGGGAAGGTATCCGATTTCTCAATTCATCCTTGAGCGTTCTATAGAATAAAATTAGCATGATTACTTTTCAATTTGTTTGAATAAGTTATTATCGTATTTCCAGATCCGGGTGGGCGGTCTCTGCACGGGCTTCGTGCGTGGCGAGCAAGCCTGTCTCCGGGGAATTTGTCAGAACGGACGGTGCATGGCTTCAGTGAGTGATTCCTGTTCTTTGCTTATTCTGATTCAATCGAGTTGGATTGGACACGCAAGACTGGGATAGGTACCCCTCTGTTCATTGTCAGTTTACAGTCTTAGAAAAAATATTATCTGGTAGATGAGAAAACTTTTTGTTTCAAATGTGTTTCACGCGATCTGTGTATGCGCGGGGGAGAGCAATGAATGATTCTTGATCTCAGCATCTTCGAAAAATATAAATATAAAATATTCTTTTAGAGCAATGTGGTTACTCGCCCTCCGCCCGTCACCCGACCGCCCATCACTAATACTCCGGCGCCGCAGCAGGTATGTTACCAAGTGTATTGAAAAGCCATATGCTTCCAGAGCTCAAGATATTCGTCTTATTCGGAACTAGCGATCAAAGCTTGTCCAAGAAAAGTAAACACAATTTAAAAAAGAACAATTACAGGAGAGTTGCTTCAACGAGAACGAGTGCTGCGCCACTTGGGCGGCGCAGGGAGAATGCACTGCGAATGCTGCATATATGAGAGATTGGTAAGAGTATCGTATCCATTTGCTACCGTTGCCTCACCATAGGTGCCATTTCACCTGTTGAGATTCGTAACCGAATAATCGATTTGATCGTGATCTTGCAGGTGCAAGGCCTCTTGCCGTTCCTGCGTGCCGCGCGCCTATTCACTGATCGATGGTAAGTGTATACCGTATCCGATATCAATCTGTATATCGGAGTACGGTATGCTCGGGTTACTATACCCTTGCAGACTGTCGGGATCGGCACATTAACTGTGCCAGCTGGCAGAGATCGGGAGAGTGCACCTCGAACCCCGCGTGGATGACCGAGAACTGCAGGTATACTGTAGGGGTACGGTAGGATACCGTTGGGGTACGATAGGTCGAAAATACCACCTCGAACCCGGCATGGATGACCGAGAACTGCAGGTATACGGTAGGGGGTACGGTAGGATACTGTAGCTATAGTAGGTGATAATGAAGATAAGGTAGGGGTACTGTAGGATACTGAAGCTTCAGTAATCGATAATAGCTCCTCGAACCCGGCATGGATGACCGAGAATTGCAGGTATACGGTGGGGGTACGGTATGGGTTTTGACAGGATACGGTAGGGGTACGGTAGGTACTGTAGCCACAGTAATCGATAATACAAATCGATAATCATTACAGTACTCCATTTCCAGACGCAGTTGCAACAAGTGCTCCCGGTCACGCGCGCAGAATTGCGGCGGAGGAGGCGGAGGAGGTGAGCATAGAAATATATTTATATATGAGCAGCCGTTTCTTCTTTCCGCACATTCGCACGAAACCTGAGCGTCCGAAAGCATGCGCGATATAGCTAATGTTTCGAGCGCTAGAACCGTGTGATTCTTGCACACTGCCGTGAGTATTGTCCGTGAGTTTCAAAGCCGCAGTGAGGTGTTTTGAACAGTGTCAACCACTGAATAAGCAAGCCTAAATCTTTGTTCCAGTCCGCACTACTACTGTGAAACCGGCGACATGCGAAAACTCCGACGGCTGCTTCAACGAGGACCAGTGTTGCGCGATATGGGGCATGATGGTACGGATTCTGGGATCCGGGTTCTAGTTTACTTGTTCTGGGTTCCTGGTACTGGGCCTGCTTCAACGAGGACCAATGCTGCGCCATCTGGGGCATGATGGTACGTCGGGTTCTGGTTCTTGGTACCAGATTCGTGGTACCGAACTGGGTTCCTGGTACCGATTCTGCTTCAACGAGGACCAATGCTGCGCCATCTGGGGCATGATGGTACGGTTTTTGGGCTCCGGGTTCCGGTTTTCCGGATCTTGTCTTTAACTTGAAATTATAGCTTGAAATTATCCGCAAATGAAAACGAAAAGCGCGCATCGAAGTACGTTTCAGGATCGATACAGCAGCGAAAGGTAATGGGGAAAACGATCGATGACTGAGTCCTTGTCTCAAAAAATTATTTGTATAATGGTGCTCAATTTTTAAGGGCGAATGCACTCGTAATCCCGTATGGATGGCGTGTAATTGCCGTGTGTCGTGCGGTCATTGCTTCCCGCAGGATTATGATTATGGAGGTATTGAAGTAGCCAGTACTTCGGTAGGGGTACCGTATCGCATGATGCATACCTGTAAGCTAGAGTATGCTTGAAGTACTGCTGTAGTGCCTCTGTGTCACCAAGAAACAATCACTTCACAGGTTGCGATGACTACCATCCGTCGTGCTCTAACTGGGCGCGCACTGGCGAGTGCCAGAAGAACCCGTGGATGCTTGAGAATTGCAGGAGCAGCTGTGACAGGTAGCGAGGAATACTATCCACTCAATAGTACCACTAAATAAGCTTGGAACTAGTGCTCTAATGGCCTGTGATTGTAAGCGTAATGCACGCACACTTTTGTCGTATACTGTAGGGAACGATTGGTAAACGGCAATGGAATGGTCCTTCTTCAGTTGCAAGTCGCAACGACAGCTGCGTGGACAATGTTCGACGGGCGACTCGAATGACGGAGAAAGGACGAGAGGAGGATGGGGATTCTCGCAAGGTGATCTGGTTTCTGATTATTTTTCAAAACCTGTCTCGTGTCAAAAGAGCGCAGGCGGGAACATTCTCTGATTTGATCTGGTGTCTGATTGACTCGGGGTTCTCGAAAGTAGGCGAATGTGCGAATGTTTCGAATGGCTTCAAATGTGCTTCACCGAGCTCAGATAAGCTGGAATGATATCGAAAGACAATTATTCCACACCTCTGTGGCAAAAACAAAAAATTATGATCATGTGCAAGCAGTGCAAAGGTTATTTTGATGCATCGTATCGTGCGTTTGAAATGCTCTGCAAATGAGATGTGCTGTTTAGCGAGCTATCGATTGTCTAGGAGAGAGGAAGGAGGAAAGAAGGGGGGAGGAGGACATTTGATCTACCGCCTCCTCCCGGCCTCTTCCTTTCTCCGCCCCGTAGTACGTTCGTCAAAGGTCAGCTACGAGTGGAATGGAAAATAATCTCACGATAGCAAATTTAAATTTTCAGACCGCGGTGGAGGAGACGGGGGATGGGGAGGAGGAGGAAGGGGCGGATGGGGATTCGGTGATGGCGGCTTTTGGGGCAGGAAGAAGAGGGCTTAGGCGGATTGCAGTGATTGTATGCATTGATAAATATTTAATCCCCTTTATGTAAATTGAAATTACTGAATAAAATGATGAAAAAACGAGCATGGTGCTCAAGAAATGCAAACAAAAGAAATCCCCCGGTCGTCGTCGATCGTGTCAATTAGATACGCCAATTTGCCCATTTCAGCTCTCGAGCTCATGTTCATTTCAGCTGTACCAATGCTTAATGTAATGAACTAAACGAGCTGTAACAGTGTATTGTAGAGCTCGAGAAATGATACCACGGTCTCTTCATTTCACACACTCTCTCGTCGACCGAGCGGGCGAGAGAGTGTGCAAAATGAAGAGACGTCGGTATCATTTCTCGAGCTATAGTGTATTGTGACTCACCCTTTTCATTGCTCGCCACCTCCACTATCGTTATCGACAGTGCACGAACGATTTCACTACTCCTATCCCCTATTCATGTTCAAACTCCTCCTCTAATCGCGAGCCAATAAATAAATGAAAACGCACCCTTCTCATTGCTCGCCACGACAGTGTACGTTCCACTATCGTTATCGACAGTGTGAACAAATCCACTACCCCTATCACGAAAGTTCTACATTCTCTTTTTTAACATTTTCCACTAAAAATAGCGTTAATCAGTAAATACGCACCCTTCTCATTGCTCACCACAACGGTGTACGTTGCACTGTCATTGTCCACAGTGTGGGCAACATCCATTGCGGCTAATCCTTATTCTTGTTCCAACTCTTCCTATCATGAGCCCAAGTAATCAATAAATACGCACCCTTCTCATTGCTTGCCACCACAGTGTACGTTCCACTATCATTGTCCACAGTGTGGGCAATGTCCACTGCGGCTAATCCTTACTCTTGTTCCAACTCTTCCTCTAATCGCGAGCCAATAAATAAATGAAAACGCACCCTTCTCATTGCTAGCCACCACTGTATACGTTCCACTATCGTTATCGACAGTATGGACGATTTCCACTTATCATTTTTGTTTATACTTTAACTTTGTTTCTACTTTTTCTATCTTGAGTTCTATGTTTTTAATAATAGTCAACGAATACGCACCCTTCTCATTACTCGCCACGACAGTGTACGTTCCACTGTCGTTGTCCACAGTGTGGGCAATGTCCAGAGCAACGAATCCAAAGTCATTGGTGAGCTTGAATCGGTTCGAATTGGGCAGGGGAGCGCCGTCCTTGAACCTGCAAATGGAAATGGTTTATATGATATAGCAGTCACTTTCAGCAGCATGACGGCAGAACTACACCCATTAAAAAAAAGATATTTTTTAGCAATCCACCTGTGGGCTGGAATGAATTGCTGACATCTAAACTCTGCAGAATAGTATGTGGCTATGAAACATAACTTGGCAATGAGAAACTTTTGCGGATTTTTTTCAGTTATCTTTATCAACGGGGCATCACGAATGGTCGACATTTTCTGCTCACCACTGAATTCTCAGCTTGGGATCGTTCACAGGAGTGACTCTGGTCTCGAAGTGCGCCTGTTGGAATTCGATGCGCTCCAGGGACTCCATCGGCTCGACGAACTTGGGAGCGACCATCTAGATATGGATTTTTGATTTATTATTTAGACAAGATTGTTTTTTTCATTATATTCCTCGACGTACTGATATTCCGCTGGCGACCATTGGTTTCGTCGATTTATGAAACACATTCCGATCAATTTTCACACTATTTGAAAAATTGCGAACTGTCGAAATTCAGCGAGTACTGGCACTTATTGTAACTGTAAGCTGCTATAAAAAAGAAAACAAAAATAAAAACAAACCTCAGCGGGCGCTGCCTCGGGCGCGCCCTCTCTCGGCGCCTCAATCTCCTGGATGCGCTGCCAGCTGGCCGGGTGCTGCGTCTCGGACAGAATCGTGCCGCGGGGAGCGACTGAAAATCATGTTAACAGCATATTTTTGAAGATAATAATGAATATATTGATGTGGAATGTTTATCAATTGCGCAAGAGCTAGGAATATGAACATCTAATACAGGAGAGCGTGCCGCGGGGAGCGACTGAAAGTTCTAATTTGATCAGCAAAGAATGATTTATGTATGAGAACCCCTTCTTCATTTTCAATGAGGAATGATTTTCGCCCGTTCGGTTGAGTTTCAACGATGCGAAATAAGCTTGGGCGACCGGAGCAAATTGATTTTGCGTATATACCATGTCTAAAATCAATAATCTTAATCAGGCTCCGTCCGTATCTCATTATTTGGGAATTGCTTTATTACTCACTCTGGAAGCTGGTGACAGTCTGCGCCTCGCCGAGCTCGTTCCTTGCGACGCACGCCCACTCGCCAGAGTCCTGGAAATTTTAACGAGAATTAGCAATTTTAAAAATTCTTGGGCGTCTAATTGTAAGTCACGCTTCAACGAAATAGGAGAAAGTCGGTAATGCAATATAAACGAGGTTGAGTACCTGAGCGAACGCGTAGAGAATGTCGAGCGCGACGTAGCCGAAATCGTGCGTCGTACGGAATCTGAAAATTCACAGCACGTTAGCGGATGATCTGTGCAGTAACCACAATCTAGTGTACTCTTTTAAGACTCTCCCTTAAATGGGTTTGATGCCGTGGGATCTGTGGTCTTTGATCTTTGCCTACCTGTGTCCGTGCGAGATGGGCGCGCCATTGTGGTACCACTGCACGGTAAGCTGATTGTCGTTGGTCGGGGCGACCTGAAGAGATCAACGATCAGATGCAAAAGATCAAAGATCTTGAGAAATCTTGAAGCGCATATCTTCAGCAGTACTGCTGAAGTGATCGAAAAAGGCATCGAAATGGTTTTCGTTTGGTTGTGTTTCAGATTCAAGCAAAAGGCGTTGAAACAGTGAGGTAAATGATAATTCTGAGCTTCTGCATCGAAAAAAGATCAAAATCCAAAGACCAAAGATCAAAAATCAACCTGGCACTCGAGATGGATGGGCACGCCTTCGGCAAGGTCGCCGAGCGAAGAGGCCAGAGGCACGGTGAATTGCGGGGCGACCTGAACGATGTGATAATAATAATAATTTATCTACGCACGAGGCGAAACGAGACCAAAAGAAATCAAAAGAGATCAAATGTAGATTTCTTTCAGTTTTTTTTCATCTATTTGCGACATCTGCATCAATCAATGCCTCCTCGTCAATTATGTGTAAGTGTGATGAAGCATAACTGAAAAAAGTTGAGATAATTTTTTTCTGAACCTGGCCATTCTTTGTCAAATTTCTCAAACCGACTACATCGACTTTTTATTGGTCTACCTCAACAACAACCAAGCTAGTGGTCGGTCCTGTTGCTTTCATCGATCTAATATTGTTTCACCTTCTGTTCACTTCACACAGAGCGATTTTCCAATCTTCTCATGTTGCTCAATCATGTTGCACTTGTTATTGTTTTGACGCTACTTTCGCTTGAGTTCAATAACAACAACAACAACAACAACAAGCCTATCTCACCTTCTCGGCCTCCTCCACAATCGGCTCGGGCTTCTGTCTGTTCTCTTTTCACTACTACTCAAATAATACCTTCCCAGTTTGGAAAACCTCATATCGATACTATTCTGGTTGTTGTTGTTTTGACGCTACTTCCGCTTGAGTGCAATAACAACAACAACAACAACAACAACCCCAACCAACCTTCTCGGCCTCCTCCACAATCGGCTCCGGCTTCTGTCTGTTCTCGAACTCCTGGATCTGCTGCCAACTCTGCTCGTGTTGAGTGTCGAGAAGGAGGGCGTCGGTAGGAATGCAGGTGACCTGAAAGGGGGAAAAGATGTTGATCAAAATCATAGAAGGTGCTTTCTGGATGATGTTCTTGTCTTACTTGAGCAAGGCGCCCTTCGCCCTATTATCTACTGTGCGAGATTGAAGATTGAAATAGAACGGACATCACTTTCTCCAAAGCATGGCCTACATTGCCTTGGACTTACATTGGAATCGGGAAAGGTTGAAGAGTTTATCAAATTCAAAGCAGAAGTAGCCTTCTGGATGATGTTCCTGTCGTTAAAGAACAACTCTATATTTCACCTATTATCCGGTGTCTCACTTCATTTCATTAGTACTAACGAATTTTGTGTGTGATCGGGATAAAACGAACATTGCAAGTCGTCTTTTCGACAAGTTTTTTGTTTTTTTTTGTTCGTTTGTTTTTGTTTTGCAAGTTTTTTCGTCTTTTCTTTTCGGCAAGTCGACAAGTCCGATCGAGCATGGCACGTGTACTCTCCATTATATCAACCCCCTCCCCGAATCCACAGTTAACCTCTCCTACGATATTTTAGCCAATTTCACTGTATAAATAACTCACGTTGCAAGTGGTTACGGCCTCGCCGAAATCCGATCGCGCATGGCACGCATACTCTCCATTATCTTCTCCATAGATGGCCAGGATGTCTAGCGTGCAGAGGTCGACGTCGCGACGAGGCATGAAGCGGGAGGCCTGAGGGATATAATTACACTATTTAATTTTTAAATATACTATATTTTAAATTATAATTATTAGTATTGCAAAGTAAGATCCATCAGAAATGAAAGCCTGCGAATACAGTCTCTCGAATTTCGTGAATAACAGATTTCGAGTTTCATCGAGGTAAGTTAGAGAGAGAGAGAGTGAGAGAGAGGTCTGCATTTTTAATTATCTCCTTTTGTAAGTTTTTGCTAGTTGTTCAATAATGTTTTTTTCATTTTCATGACGAATGCGATGATCAACAATTTTTACCGAAATGAAATACATTTGCGCAATTGCTGAAGCATATTTGATTGGAAGAAAATATCAATTTTGTCAATTAGAATTCCCGGAATCTACCGTTCTACGCTACGGTTATGTCGCTGAGACAATACAACAGCTTTAATTTATATGCGAATGCTCTCACCTGAGGCAGCGGTTGTCCATTTCTCGTCCACATCACTCTCAGTGTCGGATCGTTGACGGGGATCAGACGGCACTCGAGCCGGATGCCGGAGGCCTCGGGCAGGTTGTCCGCGCCCTGAGGGAGTATGTTGTTGTTGTTGTTTTGACGCGAAAAATAAATAATGTCAACAACAAAAATAACTCACGACGAGCTGCACGGTGAAGGTGGGCGGCTCGAACGTCTGCTCGGGTGTGGGTGGGCGGATATCCTGCAAGATTACGGTATGAGGGTGGACATCAGTTTGCGATTAGCTTTCAATCGCTTTCGTTGCATTTTCTCAGCTCCTGAATTTTTTAAAGTTCCATAAAGCTTTTTCGAAACTGCAAGCCTGTTTTCAGCAATAAAAGTCAGTTATCGATCGCCTGAGATTGTAAATCTACAGTACCTGTCTGTTCTCGATTTCCTGGATCTTGGCCCACGACTCGGCGTGCTGCGTGTCCAGGTACAGGTTGCGGAGGGCTGAAAAGGGTGCAGTTGAATAAGAATACACAAAAATCACATTTGTAGACTTTTTGTAGATTAGTTCCAAGTGTGAGCCCAACAGTTGCGCTATCAAGTAAAAATATCTGCACCACAGTGCTAGCGCTATGCTATGTCTTTCTTTGTCAAGGTTACTCCACTACGTTATATTTTGAAATATCCTGGTAATCTTGGATTTTTTTACTCACGTTTGCACTCAATCTGCAGCTCCGTGCTCGCGGTGCCGGCTGCATTGGTCGCGCGGCACTCGTACACGCCCGAGTCCTCCGGATGGACGTGGAGGAACTATAAATTAACTTATTAATTTATTTATTTATATCAATGACTACTTAGAATATTATAATTGCTCTGATTTTGAATTAAAATGATAGAACGTGCAGGAACTGACAAATTCAGTTAATTTTCTGCTAATCAATACCGAATTCTGATGGCATACTGGCAAAATTCTGGCTGGAGATGTCGGATTGAGTAGGAATTGTACCTCGAGTCCGACATATCCGAAATCGTGGATCATGCGGATGCGCGATCCGAAGGCCAGAGGCGCGCCGTTGAAGAACCACTCGATCTTAAAGAAATTCATTCTTTGATTGATCAATTCTGTTACTGTTTTCGACCCATTCAGATATCAGTAGTTCCATATTATGAACTTGTTGTTTTTATTATATTTTAATTGGAGCGCCGTTGAAGAACCACTCGATCTGAAGTTTGTTTTATTTATTGATTATTACCGACGTTATCTGCCGTTCCACAAGAACAATTTGGTTTTCTTTCAATATTTTAATATGGGAGCGCCGTTGAAGAACCACTCGATCTTTAATATTTATTTGTTTGAACAAAGACAACCATCCCAGAAAATATTCAGCTCTTGACATCATTCATCCGTGAAACATATGTCATTTCGAATTTGAACACTTGTGGCCACTAACGTTCCGGATTCAATTGTGTATCCAGATACCATACCTTGAGATTCGGGTCATTGATCGGCTGCACCACACAGTCCATGTGCACGCTCTGGCCCTCCTTGAGCACGTCCGTGGGGCCGGAGAGTTGCTGCGAGAATGAGGGCGCCTGTAATTATTTTTTTAAGGAATATATTAAAAAAAGGGTAATTCAATTTGTAAAATCACAGGTTGATAAGTTTGCAAGAAAGTGCACCAATGTGATATCAAATACAGATTCCGGAATTAGATTCGCAACATGGACATCAAACAAACCTCAGGCGGGGCGTCAGCCTCTGAGGGCAGGGCGGGCTTGAGGGCCTCGATCTCCTGAAAAAAAATTGTTCCTGATTTGTCAATGTAAAAAAAGTGTCGGGTTTGCAATAATAATTTTCACAATTATTATATAATAACAACGGTAATTACTCGCCTGAATTCTTCTCAGCGACTCGGGATGGGCGGTATCGGAGATGATGCCCTTGAGGCGATCTACTTCGAAGGAGGTTGACGTTTCCGCCTGACCTGCGAATATCAATTGTGATTTTCCAATAACACTAATGGATTTCCAATAGTCTCCTCATTCTGCACACCCTTTCGTCGAGAGAGCAGTCTAATCCCCTTGTCCGGCTTAATGGAAATCCGGAAAATTTTCCAATAAGAGAACTCTATCCAGAACATTTTTCTACAACAGTTATGTTTCACGCAGTCCATTTATTCAATGAATCTCGAGAGACGCAGTTTCTTCACCATAGGTTGTCCCAATAATATAATTTATCTGCTTGGGGGGTTCGAGGTGCGTTCGTTCGCTGCTGCTTCTGTTATTGTTTTTTCAAAAAACAATATAGAAAAATTAATAATAACAAACCCTTGTGGTTCCTGATGACCTGGTCCCTTTGATTTGTTTTGAGAAAAGCAACAACAACAACAACTAAGTGAACAATAACAAACCCTTGTCGTTTCTAACGACCAGTGAGTAGGTTCCAGCGTCATCCGCTCGGATGTAGTCGATATCCAGAGAGGCGAAGCCAAAGTCGTTCAGGATGCGGTATCTGGAGTGAATTTGCAACTTTTCGGTTAATGAAAGGTAGCATATTTTGCAATATTTTTTTTGGTATTTTTGAGACTGACTAGTCGGTCAAACCTATAGAAGGCCTATAGAAGTGTCAAACCACCCCAAATTGCCTACCGGACAAGGAACTACTAGGCGACCCAGGGATAAAAGCTGCTACCCGGACACTAATTACTGCCAGATCTGCGCACTTTCCCGTGATTTCGCTCACAATACGCTATTTTTCTTCTTCGAACGCTTGCAAACTAAGGAAACGATATGGTGCAGTAAGTGAATTCCAACCTGCTGCTAGCCGGCAACGGCGCTCCGTCCTTCATCCAGTATGCGATCAGCGTATTGTCATCGATGGGCGAGATCTGCGCCTCGAGATGGAGCGTCTGCGACTCGTGCACGGTGGGGAAGGAGGCGGGGAGGGGCTGAAAATATATAGATAAAAGAATGTTGTGTACTTCATAGATGTTGATGTAATACGGACGAAGATAAGTGGGGGTTGTAGGTTTGAATATGTTTCACCGACTTCATTTGAGAGTGAAAGCATTTGAAAAAAACAGTAAAGCTGTCGCGAGAAATTATAAAAAAATAATTTTTCAATTGAAGATATTCTAACAGAAAGGCTAAGACTAAGTGTTCATACCTTGACCATAGACTCTCTCCACATATTGAATTCAACACATTTGTGTCGTATAAAACGCTTTTGAGTCTACTAGCGAGAGTTATTAGGATACGATTAAGGATTAGTTTAAGGATTAGACTAAGGCTAAGGATACCTTGACGATGGTCGGTGCTACTCTCTCCGCATCGGGCAGGGGCTCAGCCCTCATCATTGGCTGCTCGAGCTGGTGGATCTTCTGGATCGAATTGGGGTGGAAGGAGTCGGTGAACTGAAATGGGGTACATTTTACTCTATGCATATTTCTTCTAAATTAGCTCCGTTGAATCGGAAATTGCGCAATGTGATAATGGACTTTCAATAAAAGTCAGTGTATTTTGCATCAAACAAAACGAGAAATTGTGAGCTGACAATCATTCTTAGATTATAAATTTATTTACAAACTGATGATCATCTACACGTATGAAAAGCATACCAATGCTCCCTTCTTCTCGCACTCGATCTGCACAGTGGAGCGGGCCTCGCCCTTGTCGTTGCGAACGACGAGGGAGTACTCGCCACTGGAATATGGAATATTACATATTTTACGATTCAGTCGTTGACTTAGGAGTCAGTAAGCAGACATTGATTGAGATATAAGATCATTTGTTCAAGTGTGTTTCACAATAATAATTTCAAATGGACTACGCGAAAGTAAGTGATTTGACTGCATCAGTGACGATACAGATACAAAAATATCATCTATCGTGAGAATATTTTCCGTTCCACTCGTAGCTGACATTTGACAAACGTTCGAGGGGCGGAGTTAGGGAAGAGGCCGGAGGAGGCGGTAGATCAAGTGTCCTCCTCCGCCCTTCCTTCCCCCTTCCTCTCTCCCAGACAATCGATAGCTCGCTAACCAGCACATCTCATTTGCTGAGCATTTTAACCGCACGATACGCCCTCTGAAATATCCAAATTCTCACCTGTCCTCGGGGAAGCAGTATAGGATGTTGAGGGCGACGTAGCCGAAGTCGTAGGAAAGCGCGTAACGATGGGATTTCATCAGAGGCGCCCCGTTGAGGAGCCACTCGTACTGAAAACATTTTTTCTTGCTTATTTTTTGAAATTTTTTTCTTATTACAACGATTTGACCGGCTCGCATTAATTCGTGCAATATGTTTAGCCCTTGATTATTCTATGAAACTCAACCGAATATGAGTGTTCCTGACGTTTTCGTTGTTATTATTATATTTTTGTGATTGAATTTTGCTGCTATTATCGTCTCACATTCGCGCAAATGTTTGATGCTCAATATGTCAGATCACATTTCAGAGTCACTTACCGTCATCGAATTATCATCCGTGGGCACGCATTGTGCCTCCAGGTAGACAGAATCGCCCTCGAGCACATTGACCGCCGGGCCGAGTTGCTTGACGAAGGATGGGGCCTGAGAAAGGATTCGATAATTGATCTTCGAAATTCATGTAATTGTTATCCCAAAGTATTGGGAGGACTCTAGAAGCGAGAATAATGAATCATAATACTGCTTGACGAAAGATGGCGACTAAGAAAAAAGTATTTGTGTTCTTTAATTTTATTTCAGTTGAGTCGTGACAAATTATGTTTGTCCGCATAATCACAGTTCCTGCTACATCGCAAGCGGCGCTTTTCTTACAGGTCACCTCTCACGCAATGTTTGCACAAGAGCTGATGAGACGCGCTCTCGTTGTCTCTCCTAGCTGAGCAGGATTTAGTCCTGAGTAGTGCTGACACTCTCTCGATTCGTCATGCTCTCTTGTCGGTCAGACAGGCGAGAGAGCGTGCAAATCGAGGAGACGCAGACTAGGGGAAGAGAGAGAAAAGAGAAAACTCTTCCCCCATAGTGCATGAACTCTCGTTGTCCGTTAGTGGGAAAAGAGTGTGCGAATGGTGGAGACGAAAAAATGAGGAGAAGGAAGAGGAGAAAAGAGAGAGATAAAGAAAGACGATTACTGGCACCCACGCTCATTTTCTGTTTACGCGCACTTTGCAAACCAATGGTGTCGCGAGGTGTTTTTGACTGAAAATACTGCCTTTTGCGCACATAAATTTGCAAGCTATCTTTGATGTTTCATTCGCCGGATAAATCTACTGGAGAGCTTGCAATTTAATCGAGGAGGCGAATCTTGTGCTATTACCAAAAAAATGACAAAATCTCACCGTGCGTTCTTGCTCGGGGGCCTCGGGAGCCGCAGGCTTGGGCGCCTCCATTTCCTGAAAATTTATATAATTAAATACTATTTAAATATACAAAAAAGTGCAAAAAAAACAGAAATACTGCGCTAAAATCGATCAAAAATGCTCTACAACTTTTTAAATGTATCAGTTATAAATAATCAAGTTAAAATGCAATTACTCGCCTGAATCTTGGCGTAGCTGCTCGGGTGCTGCGAGTGCCCGACGATGGCGTCCTTGGCTGAACCGATCAGTGATAACAGCCCCATTCTGGTACCGTTTTGGGTCCTGGCACCATTTCTGGCACCAGATTTTGGCATCTGGTTCAGCACACTATACGGTCTCATCACGGGGACGTCGTTCACTAGGCGCGGGGACACAGGGGGCTGTCTAGCGGTGTTCGTGATTCGAATGGGCAAATCTATCGTTCGAGGGGACGAAGGGGTGCGCTGCAGGGGCGGAATGCGCCCGTCTTCCTGCTGCTGCAGCTGCTGCAGCAGCTGCTGCTGCTCCTCCATCACCCTGATCGGCAGGGTAACCTCTCGTGGATGCTCGGATCTGAACCTGGACGCCGAATCAAATCGAAGAGGCGGCGAGGGCGTGTGAAGATGGTGATGATGGTGTTGGGGAATTTGGTGGTGTAGGGTACCATTGGGATCGGGCTGAGGCATGCGGTACCGCGAGCCCTGGTCAAACCGAATTGGAACCTCCCTGGGTGCTGCTGGGGTGGTTCCATTCGGCTCAGGTTGCGGCATGCCGTACCGAGAGCCTTGGTCAAACCTGATGGGTACCTCCCTGTGTGCTGTTGGTTCAGGGACGGTACCGTTGGTTTCAGGAAGCGGCATCCGATACGGAGAGCCTTGGTAGCTTATTGGCACCTGTCTGACTGGTTCCGGGATGGTACCGTTGGGTTCGGGTTTGGGCATGCCGTACCGCGAACCTTGGTCGAACCTAATCGGTATCTCCCTTGTTGGTTCCGGTATCGTTCCATTCGGTTCAGCAAACGGCTTGCGCGTCTCTGGTTCCTCCCTGACTAGCGGTACTTGACGAGCATTGACTGGTCTCAGTACGATCCTTTCCCTAGGTAGGCCATCATAGGCCGCAGGTACCATCTCCGGCATTCTCCTCAGGGTCTCGGCAATCGGGTAATCATCGAATCGCGGAAATCCACTTGACAGGGGCCGGAAGGGACTGGGGGCGGGCGAAGCCCCGCCCCAGGAGTCCCGGCGGGTCGGCGGGAGCGGGCTGGCTGAAGCTGGCGGAGCCGGCTCCGCACTGCCTAAAACCCGGACCGGCACGATCCGGGGCGCGGAAGTGACGATCGTTGCGTGCTGCTTGACGGGAGGCGCTCTTCGGAGGACATTTACGGGAATGAGATGACCAGACTCCTCGTAAGCTCTAGCTCTTGCTTGCACTGGTCCGAGGGGCGTATTGTCCACTAGGCGAATGGGAATATCGCGAATCTCGCGCTCTGTGGCGTAGGATAGGTTGGACATGGTTCCGGGTTCCTGGTTTTAGGTACCGAGATCCTGGCACCAGACCACTGCTGCTGTGGTCCTTGTTGAGGTTCTTCGGTACCAGGCTTGATGAGTGGAAGAAGGAACTTGATAGATGATGGGGGGGGGGAAGAGTGGTGGATTGTGGATTGGGGCAAGGCAAGGGAGACGCGCGCGCGGGGGAAGGGAGAAGAACTAGGAGAATTAAGCCCCAAGGACAACAGTCCCCTCGCTTTTGAAACACAAACAGGCCGAGAAGAACTACGGAAGCGGTGCATGAATGGGGGTTGTTTTAGGGGAGATTATTATTGTTTTTGTTGTTGTTGTTTTCGAAAGTCGCCTCGCTTTATTACTACTGAAGCGCATTAAAAGGGTGATATTTCAGGAGGATTTTATTAATGTTTTTGTATTTTTTTGGTTTTCGAAAGTCACGTCGCTTTTCGTACTACGGGGTGGTACTTGGTGAGTTTACTATTGTTTCTGTTATTAGCATTTTCGAAATTACTTACCGAGCACGGTGAACTGGGCGTCCGTCTTCGCTTCGCCCAGAGCGTTGACTGCGTGGCAGACGTAGGTACCTCAAGGGGCGTTGTTGTTTTGATGTTGTTGTTTTGATGTTATTATTCTCGAAAACATTGATCTTTGATCTCACCGGCATCCTGAGGCGTCACTCCGAGAATGTCCAGTGACACGAAGCCGAAGTCGTAGAAGGTACGGAAGCGGTGACCTGATTTGTTGGCAATTTATAGTAATCGTATCTATTACGATATGTTTTACACTGAATACAAAAGCAGCGTGAAAGCTCATTTTTCAGTGATTTTGCATAACATTTCAAAAATTCAGTTATCAAAAAAATTCGAACCATTCGGGAGGGGATGCCCGTCCTTCAGCCACTGCACACGCAGAGAGTTGTCGTTGTACGGCTTGATCTGGAAGGGCGGGGATCAAAGATCAGAGATCAGAGATCAAAGATCACATCGAAAGATCAGAAATAAAAGATCAACTCACTTGACACTCGAGATGCACTTGCTCGCCCTCTTCGATCTGCAATTTGCATAAATTTGATTTCTTGATTTCTTGAGTGATTGAATTATTGCCATTTGCTTCAAATTTGTCTGTTTAATTCTATTTCAAATATGTTTCACAATGCTCGTGTTAACTGGAAAGTCTAGAAAGAACGATGGTATGATGGGACCTAGTCAAAAAATTAAAAAAATCACAAACCTCGCCCAGGCTCGCTGGCATGTTGACAACGAAGACGGGCGCCGAGTCGGGCCCGACGTCCTCCACCTCGACGCGGCCGTACTGAAAATTAGATATTTATCTAAATATTATACAATAAAAATGTAATCGATAAATGTAACGCAGTCGTTCATTATTTTGAGAAAAAACGCAAAAATAAGCAAATTTGGCGCATATTTTGGTGTCTTATGGCTAAAATAAGAAAGAGGAGATCTTTTATTTTACCTTGTTGAGATTCTCCAAGTAGGTGATCTTGCCGAGTGATTCCTCGTGCTGCGTGTCGGAAAGGATGGTGCCGGAGGCTATAATTATATTTGTATTATTATTTGTTAATTTGTATTTTATTATTCTTCAAAGCTTCCGTAAGAACTTCTACGAAAATATTAAAAAAATTTATTTCAAATTCAATCAAATAAAATAAATATTACTCACGAGCAACAGTAATCTGGCACTGCTTGCTGGCCTCTCCAAGGGCATTGGTCAGCCGACAGACGTAAGTGCCCGAGTCCTCGGAGATGGCGCCCTGGATTATATGTTTTGAACCTGATCTTTGATCTTTAGTCTTCAATAACTAATGTTTTATATTGACTGTATGTACTCGATCGGTTTTTTCTTGGAGATGGCGCCCTGAACAATTATCCTTTGCAGGGGCAAGACAATTTCCCCAATCTGACTATTGAAACATTTGGCATATTTAAGAAAACATTCAGATCTTCCAATCTTCCAATGGCGAGAATAAAATCGAAACAGGCCTCTATTAGGGTGTCCCATAAGTTTCCGGACTATTTTTCGATATACTTTTTCAAGAGAACCATCTCAGATTAATAGAAAATTAAATTACATATAGTACAGGTACCGTAGAAGAAAATTTTGCGGCACTAAAAATATAAAGATGTTGGCTAGGAATGACGTAATTAGCGGAAAACGTGATTTTTTATATTTATTAGAAAAAATTCTTTCTTTGCGTGGAAAGGTCATTGGATCCCCTGATTTTTCTGACAAATATGAACGACCATCGACTATTTTTTGAAAGTCTAAAACCTTATTTTTATCGAAAGATGAACGTGAAAAATAAAAAAATATCAAGAACATGTCTGCGGTTGAGGGTCATTTTAAACATTTTGGAATTTTTTCGGGCGCATAATGATAAGATCTAGCCCAAATAGTTTTAATAATATAGTATTAGGAGTACCGAAACTTATTCCCATTTTTTATCGCCTTTTGTAAACCGAGTATTCTCAGAAATAGTCAAAAACTTCTGATTTCGTAACTATGACGTAATACTGTTTCGATGCTCGGGGTTGCGGTCAAACAAATTCTTAGCATCTCCTATACTGTTACAGACGTCAACCGTTTTTGGACCTCACCCCATTCGTGAAATACGGAAAAAATCCATTTCTCTCAAGTTATACGAAACGATGTATATTTTTCAAACTTCGGTGATTTCTCTACCTCACAAATGGAAATGAACAAACAACATACTCTCTATAATGTTCTTTTAAAAGTACATCGAAACTCTTTGTAGAAATAGGGGAAAAAATTCAGTCCGGGAACTTATGGGACACCCCAATATCAATTCGAATGATCTCTCATCGCTCGGATAATAACTGATAACCCACCTTGATATCGAGAGCGACGAATCCGAGTTCATAGAGGGCCTTTACTCTGCTTCCAGTGAGCAGAGGAGCACCGTTGACGAACCACTCCACCTTCATGGTAGGGTCGTTGATGGGAGACACCTGAAATGCCGTGAATAGCACACCTAACTTATAGTTTGGGGAACCGAAATTACTCAAATAGGCTTCACTCGCAGTTTACTATTGGGAAATGAGGGCGGTTTACAATGAATGCGTTCCATCAGCTCCAAAAAAATTCGCTCACTCTCAGATCCAGATGGATGTCCTCGTGCTCGTTGATGGCAATACTATCGTATTCTTTTTTTACACAATTTCGCATTATCTTTTTTTACCATGAGCAAGGAATTCAAAGCAAATTGACGGGGATCAGTAAAACTTATTGCGTAATCGTCACAAAAAATATGAAGAATGCGCCTCAAACGCTATCTACTCAACCATAAATGAACGCTAGATTTTATTTTTGCTCACTCTCAGATCCAGATGGATGTCCTTGTGCTTGTCTTTAGCAACTAAGTTGCTCAACTATGCACTACTTTTTTGGAATACGCAAATAGAAAGCATTCCGAGAAATCTGTGCAAAATGATGATAAAATGATAAAATGAGGACATAATTCGGTACACTTTTTCCGGTTGAAATTGAATACTCACTCTCAGATCCAGATGGATGTCCTCGTGCTCGTTGATGGCGATACTATCGTATTCTTTTTTATTTACACAAATTCGCATTATCTTTTTTTTTCATGAGCAAGGAATTCAAAGCAAATTGACATCAAATTGGGATCAGTATAGCGTAGCGCAAAATCATCACAAAAATATGAAGAATGCGCCTCAAACTCTATCTACTCAACCATAAATGAACGCTAGATTATATTTTTGCTCACTCTCAGATCCAGATGGATGTCCTCGTGCTCGTTGATAAAACTATTACACAACCTTCGCATCTCTATGTCAGGGACATGCAAGTGCTGTCTAGAGAATTTTTGAAGCAAAATCATTAGAAAATATCACAGGTACGTTCTTCATGTTACTATTTTCGAATTGCAATCCATTAAAACGCTCACTCTCAGATCCAGATGGATGTCCTCGTGCTCGTTGATGGCGATGTCACGGAGGTCGCCGATGAACTGAGGGGCGGAGTCGCAGCCTGGAAGTAAAATCATGGGACATTTTTACTGTAACAGAGCCAGTAATTTCAGGTCACATGTTCAAAACTCTTTTTTTTTCTGTTTGATAAACAAGTTGGGATTTAACGATACAAAATTAATATTTTAATAAAATAATGATGATAATAATAATCACCTCTATCCTCGATCTCGGGCAGGCCGCGCATGCGATTCTGCTCCAACTGCTCGATGCGAGAGAGACCTGCGATTTAAAGTTTTAAATTCGTTAGCAAATATGCTTCAAATGTAACACTTTAATTTGGTAGTGAATTCTGTTTCGATCAACCTTCGCTTTCGGCTTAGTAAAAATTATAATAAACCTTCCCGCTTTGTACTGATTGTAGACAGAGGAAGATTTCCCGAAGAGGTTGACGATCTTATTCCTCTGGACACTCAGTACAAAACAGTTCACCACCAACAATGCAGATTCCTCAACATTCTATGACGAGATGAGCAATTCAATTAGCCTCATTGGCTACAAACTCACTCTCGGGATTATGAGGATCCAGGTACTGCACCTTGCCTAGTGCCTATTACGCCTTCCTATTGCTCCCTATTTTAGGACCGGGACAGATTGAATACATATTTTAATTAAAAATGTTTAAAAAAAAGTCAACTTACTCTCGGGATGATGAGGATCCAGGTACTGCACCTTGTCTAGATTCTATCACGCCTTCCTATTGCTCCTTATTTTAGGGCCAGGACAATAAAAAAAAGAATTTAGAATTATGATCTCACTCTCGGGATGGTGCGGATCCAGGTACTGCACCTTGTCACCAGTGACGACCAGCTCGAGCTGGCAGCGGGTCTGAAAAGAACCATAAATGAGTAATAAAAATTTATATCGAAGAATATTTGCATCTCTAGAAGATATCTTAAAGAAATCCAGCAACGGATCTGCAATCGTGATGCAATATGCGTTTTCAGCGACTTAGATCCTATTCTCAAGACTTAGAGTTGTATTGAGCCATGCAAAGAATTCAGGCTTACTGCGTTTTCTTGTGTAATAAAACTGGAAAACAATTAAATTTAATGGAATTCTCACCTCTCCCAGCTCATTCCTCGCCACGAGCTCATACACTCCGGAATCCTCGGGATAAGCGTAGAGAATGTCCAGAGCGACGTAGCCGAAGTCGAACATCGGACGGAATCGATGGGCGGCGGGGAGCGGGGCGCCGTTGTGGTACCTGACGAGTCATGGATTACTGACACATTGTAAACGACGGAAAAACGACTTCATTACTGATTGTCATTTCTGGGCGTGTTATACCACTTGTGAAACACAATTGAAAATCGAACGATATTTCTCATCTGCTACATGTTCAGGCTGTATTTACAATACGGCCCATCTCTAATGTTGTCAGTACCGTAATCCTGCAATATATCCCTATAGCATACCACTCCACCGTCATCTTGACATCACTGGCAGGTTGGAGTCGTGCCTCGAAGTGGACCGGCTCGTTCTCGTGAGCCTCGACGCGCGTGGCGAGGGCGCGAGCGAATCTATAAGGAGGGATTGGAGTAAGAGATCTTTGTATTTTGAGCCTGCTGTGTTATGGCAAGAGTACCACTTCAGAACGAAACTAGAGCATTACAAGAGCAGAGACTGTCGTTTTAGTACGTAAATATACAAAAAGGAATTTCCTCATTCGCTAATTCGAATTGGGAAGTGCTCAGCTCACCTGGGCGCCTCGAGCGAGTGGAACTCCTCCGGGCGCTCGACTGCTTGCGGGCCAATGTGCACCTGTGACAAATTTCATTAAAATTGACACTTTTCTAGAAATAAATTTACTAATCTATATTTGTGTATGGGACATGGAATCAACCTGACTAAATCAAATTTACAATAAAAAAATATAAGCGCGTGCGCTAATTCTTATCTCAACTCGTAAGAGTTGTCTGTATTCCCGATACCGAACATCCAACCCTACTACCTGATGTCCGTCCAGGTATCCAATGATCTGCATGGATCCCTCATGACGGGTATCCGTCTGCAGGGCGGGCGTCTGAGACGTCTTCAGCTGGGCCTGCAATTCATCGATGATGCATCTGATACTCATCACATGAGTTGTTAATTAGAGCTTGAAAAATGTTCTTTATAGTGAAGAATGTTACATGGATGTACTGACGAAGTTAGAAGTTAGGCTAAATCCTACCTGCGACTGGGCCTTGCCATGGACCGAGTGGAGCACACAAGAATACATGCCGTGATCCTCGGGGTAGGTCGGGTGGAGAACCAGGGAGACGCGACCGAAGTTGTGGTTGGTCTGAAATAAGCTCCCCTGTAAACACTCAATCAGATGTGTTTCACGATGACATTATACGCTAAGAATATCGAATAAGTTTGATGCTTTGGCAAGAGCGATGTCCCAAAAAAATATTTTTATGAAATCGTAAATGCCCTCAGCAGTTGTGTCTTCCGCAGAAGCACCTAAGTGCTCAACTCGGAATGTTCGGGACATGTATGCATCATTGGACTGAGCATGATATTTCCTGATATCTATGCAACGGGTCCTCTGGGAACGCCAATACCGCCGTGAGTGCGAGTGGTAACAGAGATAATTGCATCGTTATCACAAAATATCATAATTCAGTCGATTTACAATGTGTACCTGGATTCGGTTCGCATTCGGCAGCGGATGTCCGTCCTTGAGCCAGGTGACCTGAAATCGTTTGTTATTATCAACATCTTATTGACAAAACAACAACAACAACAACAACAACAACAACAACAACAACAACAACGCACCTTCAGGGAAGGGTCATTGACGGGAGTGATAGCGGCCTCGAAGTACGATCTGCCCAGCTCCTCGGGACAGTAGTAGTCCACGAGGTTGGAGAGGAAGCGGGGCGCCTGCAATGAAATATATTTATCGCAAATTCTGCTCATTCCCGGCATGCGTTTCTACTTTTTACAATTCTCGCTTGTTCCAGGGGGAACGCATAACTAGGTAGGGCTGTCAATGATGAAGCATTCGCTTCATCATTGACAGCCCTACCTAGTTCGCTTCGTCATTCCCCGTGCTCTGTCCGGAGTGTGAATACAAGGATTGAAGAAACGGCTTCTTCATCCTGTCAGCCCTAGTCTGAGGCGCAGTTCAAAGATCAAGAATGAACCCACCTCATCGTTTTTCGAGTGGGCGAACTGCAGCTCTCGCACGTCCTCCACGTCCAGTGGGCGGCCGCCCGATTGGAGGAGGTTGTGACGGGCTGTAAATGATTCAATATTTGCATCTTTCATATATCAAAGATCAGATGACGCCCAGAACTCCTAAGTATTTTTTTGCAGATTTATTTGTGTTAGTACGAGGAGTCGTTTATTTTGTAAATCTGTTTTTTTTAAATTGTGATATTGATAAATTTGTGCAAAATTCGCTTACGTTGTACGACAATTATGTTTCACAGGTAATACTTCAATACGAATGTGCTTTCTGTTTCGATTATTGCAGCGTTCATCCAAAAAATAAACCAGACTTTTCTATCTAGTGTTGGAAATGATCTCGATTAAAGAAATTAATGAAGTTACGAATTGGTGAGGCACGGAATTCAACGTATTTCTCGATTCTACGCTATTCCCGGCTCTACATTTTCCCTGCAAACTCACGATGCACGACGATATCTGCAGAGTTCTCCGACACGCCGACCTGGTTGGTGGCGCGAGCGGTGATCGTACCGGCGTCGGCCTGAATGGATGTTGCTATTTCCCAGCACTTCTCAATTCCCGGTTCTGCTCATTTTCCGGTTCTTCGTATTTCCCGGCTCTTTCTAGTCATTTACGGCTGTTCCTGGTCCTTACATGAAGCCTGATTTCATTGCAAAGCCTGTCAACCGTGTTCACGGTTCATTTCATTTCCCGGCCCTTATCAATTCCCGGCTCTATCCCTCCTCACCATCGAGATCTCCGCGATGTCGAGCGTGGCGAAGCCGTGCATGTACTGCTGCTGCACGCGAGGGCCTGAGAAGAATACTATTTACCGGTTCTGATAAAGTCGTATTTGCCGGTTCTGATAGATTCGTATTTCGCGGCCCTGTCTAGACTATTCTCCGGCTCTCGCAACTTTAGATGGGAGAAATCCTCTCAGAAGCGCAAACAGTCTGCGGGAAGAGTGTTTGTTCTCGGAAATGGGGCAATAACGAAAAGCTATTATTTAGTTGTTGTTTTTTTCACTCAAGGCCAGTCCCGATCGAATCTTATCAGATTCAAGGATTTTTAGCGTGCCACTGAAACCTACTTGAAACAAATTTCTAAAACTTTCGTTCACTCATAGTCGAATAACTTATCGATTTTTATGCCAACTACCGTACCCTACCGTATTCTCACCTGCCGCCATGGGTTTTCCGTTCAGGAACCACTCGACTTTCAGGGAAGGATCATTGATCGGGACGAGCTTCGCTTCAAGATGGAGGTTGCTGCCCTCGAAGAGTTCCTGAATTTCTATTATTTATTTAATGATTTTCGATAGTTAATTGTTTAGTTTTGCAATATCAAGATGCCAGAATTCTGAACTTTCTAATGTCTACATAAAAAAGTCTGAAATTTTTGAAAAATATTAGAATTTGCGGGAAAGTTTAATTTTCAAAATCCCTCACTTGAGAGCGAAGCTCGGTGAGGAAGTTGGGCAGGTCGATGTGCTGCTGACCGCCTGCAATTATTCACTTCTTTTTCCATTTTCGACGTATCGTTACGTCCGTGTGTTGGCTTGTATTTCAGTTTGTTTGTTTATCTGGGCGTTTATTGTATCGTGAGACTGCATTGAACGATAGAACATGAGTTGACGAGAAAACGGTACCACCTTCGCATAAAATGCCAACGACAAAACTACACTTTCAGAGAGAGAGAGAGAGAGAGAGTATGTGTGTGCAAAAAGATGAAATACTTCTCGAATCCGCTCCTAGCTTTACTAAGCAGCTTACCCGCTCCCTGTGCTGCGTATGCTGATCCACCGAATGCTCCGGCCTGCTGCGGCATCGCCTGTCCACGTCCGTGACCTGGAAATATTTTTTTAATCGTCTTGAATTTTCTGATGCATAAAAGAAAAGGTAATAGTATTCCGGTCTTCAGCGAATGTTTTAACGCACGAAGTTTACCGCTCTGAAGCTCAGATATTGCTCTTAGAATAAACGGCGATGCAGTTATAAAAAGCGACATTTTTGTAAATATTTTTTATCTGCATGGCATAGACTTACTGCCACAAGTACGGATCATACTCTATAAAGAACTGATGAAACATATTTGAGGAAATGTTTGTCTATTTGGGGGAATTCGTTCTGAACCACGCCCGATAATGTAGCTGGAGAATGCACAAAAGTGAAAAATACGAGTTCAGCATATTTCTTGCGACCGCGAATCGCGACAGCATGAATCGATCGATACGATTCTAGCATAAACCAGCCCAAGCGATTGGAAACATTCGAGGGATGTGCGGAGGAGGGTGCGAGAGAGGTGTGAATGATGAAATGCGACACCCCTCCACTATGACAACATTCGGGGATCTCATCTATCGCCATCTGCATTTTCTTCGGTGCTTTACGCACGGGGGTTGACAACGACATTGGACCAATAAGATCAACACAGGGAAAGTCATTCAAATGCCTATGCTACTGATGACAGTAGCGTTTACAGTAGCGTACAGTAGCGATTTTCTGTTCCTAGAACTCCGGGCGAAAAATAGAGCTGAGATCTTACCAATAACTATTATACAGTGTACATCAACTAAAGTGTACTCTCCGCCATCGGCCCCGGTCACTGGGGAGATTTTCCACCTATCCAGCCTATGCAAAACCTTTTTCGCATTCCTACATTCTCTCGCTTTGAAGTATATGTTTCGTAATTGTTCTGCATTGCAAACCGACATTGATGCACCCGGAAAGCGTTTTTATTTTTATTTTTGTTTTACTGCACAGCTCTTACCGATGACACTGAGCACTGCGGTCTGTCTGCTCTCCCCGAGGGGATTGACAGCAACTACAGTGTACTCTCCGGCATCAGCCCCCGTGACAGGAGAGATCTCCAGAAGGGCCACGCCGAAGTCCGAGACGGTGACGACTCGGGACGAGGCGAGAATGGCCTGCAAAAAATATTTCAAATTTGAATTTCGCGCCAATAAATTTCCATTATTTGCTAGCCTGTCTAAATTACGACAGGAGAGCATATGATTTCGGACGTTTTGCGAATTCACGTTTCGATATGTTTCAAAGGTAATATATACGGTTCGGGTAAGCGGTTGACCCAATTTTTTTTCTTTCGGCACATAAAAAAACTTGCTTTGCCGTCCTTGAGCCATGCGATCTTGAGGTTGGGGTCGTCCTGCGGGCCGAACTTGACCTGCAATTGCGGGTGTTAGCTCTGGTCCTCGGTCCTGGTACCCGGATCCTGGTCTGGTACCAGGTTCGGATCCCTGGTGCCCCCAGTACCACCCCACACCCACCTCGAGCCGCGCGGTCTGGCCCTCCACGAGCTGCGCGCTCTGCAGCGATCCCTGGAAGGCAGGCGCCGACTTGGACTGGCTCAGGTCCATCTGCATCGCCGGCGATCTGTAATTCAAATTCAAATTTGAATTTCGCGCCATAAAATCAGAATTATTAGCTCACCTGTCGAAATTTTGACAGGCGAGCAATTTTTGGCGTTATTTCGGCGCGAATTCAAAATTTCAAATAGCTTACCGGGCGTTGCGACGGTCGACCTTGCGGAGCGTAATCTGCTCACGCTGGTTCTGACCGAGCTTAGCACGAGATTGCACGACAACACGGCCTGTAATTAATTAGGTAATTATTATAATTAATTAATTAATTTAAAAAAAAACTAGGCTATAAATAATATTTAAGTAATTAATTAATTTAATTAATTACCCTTGAGCTGGGTGGTGCCGTGGGCGTTGGTAGCGTCGCAGCGGTACCAGCCACCTGGAAAATGTTTTTTAATGAGTTTTTTTTCTATTTTTTCTAGCACGATCGAGTGCTCAAATGTGTTTCACACTCTTGTTATGAGACACTCTGGTCTTCACTTCCAATTCTTTCAGGACACACTAGGCAAAACAATATTCTGATTGCCATTACCTTCATCATAAAATTTGAAATATCAGATCCCTTGTCAAAATTTCGAAAGGAGAGCGACTTTCGCTTTATTTCGGCGCGAATTCAAACTTTCAAATATTTTTATCTACCACTCACCCTCAGCCATGGTGACGTCTCCAATGCACAGCGCCGTCTCGGAGCCCTTCGTCTCGATCCTTTATTTTGAATTAATAAAAACAATTATGAAACATCATCCGACCGATGACATCATCAATCGATGCGGTTAATCAATCGATAATTTAATAATTATTCCTCACTTGAAGTGCGGTCCGCCGGATGCGATCTTCTTATCATCCTGGTACCAGGTGAATTCGGCCTGAACAATTCAATATTAGAGTTATAATTGAGAATTCACTGATTCAGCTTTTCTTGTAGAATAATAGCCAGTAGGGTTGCAGGTTCGGTATCGGCAATCCCGCGCGAGCGAGGCGGTATGTAAAGAGGGTGCGAAAATCCCGCAACCCTCTTTCTCTCCCATTCCTCCCTTTATCCTCTCCCTTTGTTTGAGGTGCGGGATTTTCGCATCCTCTTTGCATACCGCCCCTCTCGCGCCGTAATAACGAAACCGATCTCGAACCGGCAACCCTAATAGCCAGTCAGAATAAACTCGCAGTGATTTCTCACTGGTTACCAGACAGATTAAAATAGTATGGAAGCGAGCCCAGGTCAAATTTTGCCATCATTACTCTCTCTCTCTTCATTTCGCTCACTCCCTCGCGCTCTACAGTCTCTAGTATCGTGAGATTATTTTCCATTCCACTCGTAGCTGACCTTTGACGAACGTTCGAGGGGGCGGAGAAAGGAAGAGACCGGGAGGAGGCGGTAGATCAACTGCCCTCCTCCCCCCTTCCTTCCCCTCTTCCTCTCTCCAAGACAATCGATAGCGCCAACCAGCACATTGAGTTTGCTGAGCATTTCAAACGCACGATAACGAGAGAGCGTGCGAAATGCAGGGACGGTTGCACATATTTCGAGAGTCATTCCTCACATTCTCAGCGTTGGCCTTGCAGTACAACTTGACCGAATCTCCTTCATACAGGGAAACGGACTGGAAGCGAGTGACGAAGGTGGGAGGAGCGGAGGTCGCGGCCTCTGAATGATTCATTCATATTTTCTGATTATTGTTTGTATCCAAAAATATATAAAAAGTTGTCTTCATAATATTTCCACTGTACTGATTTTTTTAACGAAAAATCTGCTCTCGAATTGGTTTGCGACTGATGTGCCTCTATTTGACAACAATCTGCAACATATTTAGCAAATAAACTCACCCATAATGCTCAATAAGAATCTCGACTAATTTAACCTACTTTCAGCTCGCTACAGGTTTCCACTACAGTGTTGCTATGATTTTTTAAAAAGTATTTTCTACTATATTTTGTGAATTACATCTAATCATTGCACTCACCCATGATGCTCAATCCGAATCTCGCCTGAATGGAGCCGGCTGGATTCTTGGCGATGCACACGTACGTATCCGCGTCGCCAGCCTCGACCTTAGAATATTGAATATCGAAAGTCACAAAAAAAAACAAATTCGACTCATTTATGTTCAATAACCTAATGGAAGTAACCAATAAAACACGTTTGGTGAAGGGCTGTCGTCCGTTTTTTGAATAAACGGATTACGTAATGAGATCAAAAACCAGGAAACTCGCAATTAGTAAATAATGCTACTGCATTGCACTATTGCTCAAGACAATGTTGCAATGAGTCTATACTTATCATTGCACGAACTTTTTGTTTGAAAGGGGGAGATAAGCAGGGCACAGTGTAATGAAAGCACTTCACAGAATACCGAAGGAGAGGAGATGTGACGGGACGGGGGGGGGGGAGACGAAAAGTGCGCGGAACGCTTTTTTGTATCTTTTTCTCTCCTCCCTCTTCTCATCTCGGGGATACGTGAGCCAACAGATCCACACTAAGCAAAGTTAGGAGGGATTTAGAGGGACCGAGTGATAGATTTCATCATCCTAGCCTCTCAACTCTAATCGGAAAGGGATCCGCAACCAGCCTACGGTATCGGTCACGGCACTTCTTCGGTTTTTGGCCCAGACTTTTCTCGCAGAATATTCCCTCCCTACCTGTGCCAAAAACCGAAGAAGTTCCTCGGTTACTACCGTAACCACACCGTAACCCATACCGTACCTTGTCCACGATCATCTTCGCCGATCCATCGGCGAACACCTCGGTGCGTTTTTACCGTCCCTAACTATAGATACCTTAGCGGAACCAGATTCCATCCATAATATGATAGCTTGGCCTTTATCGAATCATTTTACCTTATCCACAGTCATCCTCGCCGACCCATCAGCGAACACCTCCGTACGGATTCTGCCCGCTGCGAGGGGCTTGCCGTCGGCACGGAGGAAAGAGATTTGGGGGAGGGGGTCGCCGGAGGCCTGGAATAAAAATAAAGTTTAAAAAAAGGAAAATAATTTTCTTATTTTTTTAATATTTTTTTAAAGTGATCCATGGCGGAACGATTGCCGACAGCTAACGGCTCAAAAATAAATATAACTCGTGAAACATATTTTTGCGAGGAGCAAAGTTTGAATGTGACACATTTCGGATCAGCCCCAATTTCTCCGTGGTTTTCTGCTGTTGAAGATAAATAAACGTACCTTGGCCGTGAACATGACCTGATCTCTTCTTTTCATCAGCAAAACAACTGCCTAACCTATGCCTTCAATCTTATCTGCCCCCTCAAAAATAATTGTAAACTATTGATGTTATTGTTGTCCCCTTATTGTTGTTGTTGTCCTCTTATTGTTGTTGTTGTCCCCTTGTTGTTGTTGTCCCCTTATTGTTGTTAACATACCTTGGCGGTGAACATGACCTGGTCGCCGGCCTTGACGGTGACGGCCTGCGGCTGCACGAGGAACGTGGGCGGCTTGCGACCTGCGGGAAGTTATTTGAATTTATTTGAATTACCGCCTTTATTTTTGCAATTTTTGAAAATCTGATCATTTCACGTGGAGACTTTGAATTAGGACTTTTTCCATTAAAATGTAGAAGCTGCACAGAATCTTTGTAAATACAGTCGTTTTCAATTGAGAGTTCATACAAAAAAGCGATTGTAGAACGAATAAGCTACGAATCTCATCTCACAAATGAAGAGGGGCGGTCTGTATTCCGCTAACCAGCTGATCTGTATGTGTGCATTTGCATGTGATCTGTATGTATCCCGCCGGGTCATGGGGAATTTCCGAAAATCTAGTCATTTTGCATGGAGACTTTGATCAGTTGTTTTCAATCCAGTGTTTTCAACAATCAGAGGAAAAAACGAAGAAAAACGAAGAATCTCACCAGCTGCTGCTGCTGATCCATTCGCTGCGACCGTTCCATTGGCTGCACCCTTCGGTGCGGGTGCTGCAGAACCGTTCATGCCCGGCTGCTTTCCGCCGGCTCCGGCTCCGGCGCCCTGCTGCTGGGCTCCGGCTCCGGCCTGAGGCTGCTGCTGCTGCAAAAAAGGAATTCCTGACCAGTTCCAATACCCAATTAATTGATGAAGGTGCAACCGCAAGCGAGCCGACTCGCAACCAGGCACTTCTGAAGTTTTAGATAGAAATATTTTTTATTCGAGCCTCAACTGGACGCAGATTAAAGGAAATACGAGGTTGTGTCCTAGTAACACCCCTGAAACATACCTGATTCTGTCTTCTGAACATCTCGTGATACTGCGGTTGCTGCTGGTAGCTATCGGAGAGTTCGTGCTGAAGTAGTTAGTTATTTAAAAAATTCGGTATTATCAATCGATATCTCCAAATTACGGTATTGATCAATATGTTGAGGTTACGGTATCGATCGATCATTTAGGGATAGAGTATCCATCAATTGATCATGATTACTGTATCATCTAAATCTCAAGAGTACGATATAGATTGCTATCGGAGAGTTCGTGCTGATAATTAATTAATTAATTAATCGATCATTAAGGGATACGGTATCATCTATAAATTAAGATTACGGTATTATCTATATCACAAGAGTACGGTACACTTTGCTATCCACGAATTCGTGCTGAAGCGATAACTTTTAGTGATACGGTATTATCGATCGATATTTGAGGGATACGGTAGTATCGGTATTATGAGATATTTGGAATACGGCATTATCGATCGATAAGTTAAGGTTACGGTATCATCTTATCTCATATTTACGGAATCGATTGAAAACTGAAGACTACGATATCGATATCTCACCTGGGTACGGTAGAAGTGCGGTCGGCCGACTTCTTCCGGGTCCACTAGGTATTCGGTCTGGGTGGGAGGCTGAAATTTTGCAAATTCATATTTTCGAAAGTGGTGTGGCGAGAAAAGACAGAAACACCTCACGCAATAGAAAAAAAGCTAATTTTTCATAAACTTTTCGAAAAGTGGGCGCAGCCTTACCCGATAGAAGTTTTGCTGCACAAATGTGTTGTGCGGCGAGCGAGCGACTGCTTGTTGCTGGAATTAAATTTGTATTTTAACTAATTAAATTAATTTTAAAAATAATTTGCTAATTAATTTCGAAAATAGTACCTCGGGATGGTGCACGTGCTGCACGGGAACGCGATGGACCTGCGAATTTATTTATTTTCGAAATATTTAAAATCAGTTGTCGATCGGCAATCGGAGTGAGACTACCGTACCTGAGGTTGCTGCTGTCTCAGATCGACCTCGCTCTGGGTTTGTCTCCACGCGGGTTGCGGCGAAGACTGATGGTAGGTCTGGAATACGGTAATTCTAGTACTGTAGCATGCAGTATCCGCGATTGCCGTATACTCTGACGAAACTTCAGTAAGATATTTTGAACCGTATTCCATTACCTGTACATTTCCCGATATCTGATGATTCTACCGTACCGTACAGTACCCTAATCCACTACCTGCTGCTGCTGCTGCTGCTGCGGCAGTTGCTGGTGGTGAAGGTGGGGATGGTGCTGCTGCGAATGTATTGATTCGAAATGTATCTAATCAGTTGTCGATCGTCAATCAGGGTGGGACTACCGTACCTGGTGTTGCTGCTGCTGCACCGGCTGGGGCTGGTACTGTAGCTGGTAGGGAGAGGCTTGCTAAAAAATGTTCATTGTGGCTCAATGACCAGTGTCTAATGTTAGAACAATGCGGTTGCGATATGTTTCAGCCTTTGAATATCTTGGATTGATTTATGTCATTGGTGATCATTCCAGCATAGTGTTTAAAAAATAAATGAGAATCACAAGATCTATGTGTTTGTGTTTTTGTGAATCAACCATTAGTCTCCTACTGAAGCAAGTACGGAGAGGCTGAAAAACAATATGTAATGTGGTTAATGTGACATGACCAATGCCTTGTATCTATATAATGTTAGAACAATGTGGTTGCAATATGTTTCAGCCTACGAATATCTTTGATAAATTTCGTTCCAGCAATGATAGAGTAGGATCTCGTTGTCTAAAAAAAGTAAAAACACAATTACCAATACTTTTCTTTCAATTCCCATCGCAATCCAATTCTACCATACCTGCGCCTGTCTCCTTCTCAACTCTTCCTGTTCTCTCGCGGCTCTTGCTCGCTCGAGAAAGTCCCGCTCCTACCGTAACCGAAAGGAAACCTCCCCTATCGTTCCCTACCTTAACCTAACGTACCTTAACAGTATCCCTACCGTACCTCTACCGTACTCCTACCGTACCCTACCGTCCCCCAACCATACCTGCGCCTGTCTCCTTCTCAACTCTTCCTGTTCTCTCGCGGCTCTTGCTCGCTCGAGAAAGTCCCGCTCCTACCGTAACCGAAAGGAAACCTCCCCTATCGTTCCCTACCTTAACCTAACGTACCTTAACAGTATCCCTACCGTACCTCTACCGTACTCCTACCGTACCCTACCGTCCCCCAACCATACCTGCGCCTGTCTCCTTCTCAACTCTTCCTGTTCTCTCGCGGCTCTTGCTCGCTCGAGAAAGTCCCGCTCCTACCGTAACCGAAAGGAAACCTCCCCTATCGTTCCCTACCTTAACCTAACGTACCTTAACAGTATCCCTACCGTACCTCTACCGTACTCCTACCTTACCCTACAGTACCCTCAACCATACCTGCGCCTGTCTCCTTCTCAACTCTTCCTGTTCTCTCGCGGCTCTTGCTCGCTCGAGAAGGTCCCGCTCCTGCACTTGCTGACGCTCACGCTGTTGTTGAGCTTGTTGTTCGCTGAAAGGAGGTTGTTATTGTTGTTGTTGTTATTTGTTGTTGTTGTTGTTATTTTTGTTTTTACCTACCGCAGCCAGATGGCCTGCTCTCGTTCTCTCTGAACACGCTCGTCCCGCTCTCATTACAATATTCCATACTAGAGCAACCTACAGTAACCTACCTTACCCTGATTATCGATTGAATAACTTCTTACCGTAGCCTACCATACATTACAGTATCCCTATCTACAGTAACCTACAGTATCAATGACCTACCGTAGCCAGATGGCCTGTTCTCGTTCTCTCTAAATGCACTCGTCCCTCTAGAATACGTTACAGTATCTCAACCTACGATACCATACCACAATCTGGGATTACAGTAACCTACAGTAATATACCGTACAGCGATTATCTATTGATTACCGTAACCTACCATGTATTACAGTATCCCTATCTACAGTAACCTACAGTATCAATAACCTACCGTAACCTACAGTACTCTTATCAGTTATCGATTGAACAGCCTACCGTAGCCAGATGGCCTGCTCTCGCTCTCTCTGCACACGCTCGTCCCTCATACGTTACAGTAACCCAACCTACCGTAACCTACAGTACTCCTACCGTACTCTTATCAGCTATCGATTGAATAATGACCTACCGCAGCCAGATGGCCTGCTCTCGCTCTCTCTGCACACGCTCGTCCCGCTCTCGTTGCTGCGCGAGAAGCAGTCGATCCTGCTCGAGGGCACTGCAATGGGAGGTGGATTACGGTAGGGTTATCGATTGATTGGGATTACGGTAAGAATATCGATTGATTGGGTACTGTAGGATTGATTATTGATTGATTGGAGTGCGGTAGGATTATCGATTGATACGGTACGGTAGAATTATCGAATGATTGGAATCAATGGATTATTGATTGTATAAAAAGACGGTTGTTTTATTACTTTACTTTGGGCTATGAACAATACCAATTTATTGCACTGCCTAATCGACGTACTTGCTTCTTTTTTAAGAATAATTAAGTTTCACGGCTAGACCAAAGTTAAATGATTTCGAAATAAACCAATGTACACAGCCCGTCAGAGAGGGGAGATAATCCAATTATCGCGTCCGAGGCCAATCCTTGAGTCTATTTCTCCATCCTTTCATTCTCCCCTCTCGCGACTGATCTGCTCGGTCGATTTTGTTAGAATGAGAGGTGCAATTGAGTAAAATCGCAGAAATATTATATTTTTTCAGTGAAACTCTTTCGATTTTCACAATAAAAAATCGAAAAATTCTTTAAAAATATTCATTGAAATGTAACTTTTTCCACGAGCTCTTCTATAGAAACCCCCACACCATTATTATTTTTGAAATCCTTGAGAGCTTATCTAAAAAGTTGAGCACTCGGATTTTTAACGCTAGTGATATTTTTTTGAGAAAAGGGAATTATTCACCTTATTTCTTAATTTATTCAAAAAATATCACTAGCGTTAAAAATCCGAGTGCTCAACTTTTTAGATAAGCTCTCAAGGATTTCAAAAATAATAATGGTGTGGGGGTTTCTATAGAAGAGCTCGTGGAAAAAGTTACATTTCAATGAACATTTTTAAAGAATTTTTCGATTTTTTATTGTGAAAATCGAATGAGTTTCACTGAAAAAATATAATATTTCTGTGATTTTACTCAATTGCACCTCTCATTCTAACAAAATCGACCGAGCAGTTCAGTCGCGAGAGGGGGGAATGAAAGGATGGAGAAATAGACTCAAGGATTGGCCTCGGACGCGATAAGTGGATTATCTTCCCTCTCTGACGGGCTGTGATGCATGGCCCGTCAGTGATCGGAAAAACATTTATACTCTCATCACAATATTCAGTACCAACCATACTCTCCTCTTGTTTTTTTGTTGCACGCATTGGGTTGTGTGCGCGACATGGTTTCGACTGGGTGGCTTCGACCACAGGGAAACCATTACAAGTGGAAATCCGTAACCTCGCTCATTATATGGCGCGCATACAAACCAGTTAGTACAAGAGACCAGAGTCGGTCAGAGAGCGCGAGAGAGCGGGGACATGGAAGAGAGTCAGACAGGCACAGCTTACCGTTCACGAGCCTCGCGTTCGCGATCGAGTAGCGTACGCTCCGCGCGCTCTCTGCAACAAGTGAATCGATTAATGATGACTACCGTAATTTCAAGAAATGTACAAGTGAATGTTGTTGCTGAATGTTGTATTTTTGTGACCCCTAATTGTAACGCTTCGACCAGGATAAATATGATGTGATGTGATGTGGAGTAGCTGTAATCGTTTCCAACAAATATCGCTCGTATCGTCTACCGTATCCCCTAGGATCATCTGATCAACCGTACCCACTATTATCGTTCTGACCCCGTATACATCAAGATATCGATTTGAGATACCGTATGTCGCCTACAGTACCTCTCGAGAAGAAGGCGCTCCTGTCGCTCCCTCTCTGCCTGCGCTGCTAGTCGCTGTCGTTCGGCCTCGAGGCGCGCGTACTCGTGCTGTAGCTGCAATTGCTGGTTCTGGTTAGGCTATCTTCCGGCTCTAGCAATCGCCGGCTCCGTTTTGACTACTTCCCGGCCCTCTCAATTGCCGGCTATTGATCCGGCTCCTCTATTATCCGGCTATTTTTTGTTCAAGTAAGTTTCACTGCTTGCTCAAGGCGCACTGAATTCAAACGAAAGCAATGGATGACCACTGGCTAGTAAAAATACAATACCCCAATCCCATTGTCTACCATACTAAAGTTCCACGGCTCAGAGTGGATATTGAGTTCAGCCTATTGCAGACGCAGCTATTTCCCGGATCTCTCAATTGACAGTTATTGATTTCCGGGTCCGCTATTGATCGACTCATTTCTGTTCAATTATGTTTCACGGCTTGCTCAAAGCTCACTGAATTCAATAGAATTCAATGAGACGCGCATGCGAAGCGATGCAAAAGATCACTAACTGCCTATTCCTTTCACTTCCCGGTCTTCTCAATTGACGGCTTCAGGATTCCCGGCCCCACCACTTCCCGGTTCGCCCATTCCCCGAAATCGTTCGAAAGATCATTGGGTCCTCTCTGCCGTTAGTGCCCAATAAACCCTCCTCCCTCCTGGCATTTTGCGCGCGTTTCGTAAAGAGCGCAGTGACTTTTTTCTTTGCGAAGCCTTGATTACAGCGGTGGAAAGCCCCTCGAAAGAGATGAGGCGAAAATAACGATTGACTCAGCAGGGGAAGATGTGTCTGACTCTCTCACTTTGCGTTGCTCTCTAGCCTACTCTGACTGATGATTGGGGTATGGTGAAACGAGTGGGAGGAACGCGGCTCTACTCGTTTGCCCAGTGTCTGAGGGATAGAGAAGCGAGGGAGGCTGAGGATCTAGGAGAAAAGAGGAGGAGAAGGATGCAAAAAGAGAATGATTAATGATCGGAGCTGTGAGATTTTCGGCAATTGATCAGCGACAGGAAAACAAAAAGGATAGACTGAAGGTGTGATGATAGATTCTAAAGATGCAGAAGGCTTTATTTCCGAAGCTTTTCGTGTGAAATCAATCCAAGAAATTTTCACTAAATATAATTTTTTTCACTATAATATATTTTCACTAAATATATAAAGATAGTGAGGAAGTGTTTTTTCCTTATTGCAGCAATCTCACGAGCCCATCGGTCAACACCTCCTGGCTATTCACTGGTCTTCGATCTACTCACTCCTGAGGCTCTATCGCTCAACCTCAATGTCAGAAACTTTGACTGAGTCGCTATCTCAATTGTCCATACTCTCTTGCCGGCCAGAACGAGTCAGAGAGCGTTTAGAATGAAGAGAGATAATGTTGCCAGCAACTGTTTTCTCGTGACTTTACTACTCTTGCTGATGTGCTGTGAACCAATCAGGCCGAATATTCCAGAATGTTTACGGCTGTGCGAAAACAACCCTGATGAATGATGGATCAGCATTATTATCAGTTCGGTTTTGTGTTGGTGATGCGGCCCATTAAAATGGAAGCTGACAAGAGAAAGAGTATCAGATAAGAAGTGAGATAGTGTATGCGCTATGGTCGCAATTTCGTTGGCGATATCATTGCACTTTTCAAATGTCATCGCAACAAGCGGTAGAGAGAGTGTGTGAAAAGGAAAGAGCTAGGCTCCGATTCGATTTCAACGCTCGTGGCGGCATCACCCTCGGCATCGATTCGGCAACCATAGTATTCTCCCTAACTAACAATTTCAAAGGAGCATAATCTTCCGATTCCTATGCAACCTCTGAAGAGGTGGGCGTTCAAGCGGCTGTGTACTTTCATGTTTTCCTCGTAAAAGTGAAGCATAATTTATTATACAATTTTGAAAATATAGAGATTGTACACTATCAGGCGACTCCAAGTACAGTAGCCGGTGCTTTTCTAATCCCCATGCAAAGTCGGAAAGGTGGGCGTTCTTGAGCGGCTGTGTACTTTCATGTTTTGCTCCCACCCTCTCATTGATTACTCAGAGAGAGCCTCTTAGTGCCCCTCGTTCTCCCCTCTTTATCCTCCCGTCTGACTCTCTCGTTTTTGCTTGATCTCTCGCTGTCTCTAACTGGCAAGAGAGCATGCAAAACGAGGAGAGCAAGGATCCGAGAAGTTACACTTGGGGACTGATGGGGGAGGGGGAGGCGCTGTCAAACAAACTGGTGATAGGGATGGGGAGAGTCAAGAGAGATTGGAAGAGGAGCTGAGATGGGAAAGCAATAGCAGATCTACTCTTCTGAGTAAATCTCTCGACGGTTAGAGAAGACGAGAGAGCGTGTGAAAGTGAGAGAGCGCAGAGAACTGAGGCTGATTTGAAAGCGATAATTAGTCAACGGCGCCGGGCCTGTTTATTGATTGGAAGGAGAGATAGAGAGAATAGAAGCGAAATACGCGTTTAAATAGCCGCACAAATATAGTTTTCAATGAAAATTCTATCAATGGAGAGTATGAAAAAATAAAGAATAATAATTTACATAAAAATAAATAAATATTAAAATTAATAAAATTCCAAACCTGTCTCTGTCGCTCGGCTGCGTCGCGCGCTTCTTCGAAGTCTCGCTGAAACAATTTTATTTTTTTTATTTTTATTTAG
The DNA here is from genome assembly GCA_900490705.1 of Pristionchus arcanus. Classification (NCBI taxonomy): domain Eukaryota; kingdom Metazoa; phylum Nematoda; class Chromadorea; order Rhabditida; family Neodiplogasteridae; genus Pristionchus; species Pristionchus arcanus. Next base: position 436,845 of record LS487975.1, read on the forward strand.
TTTTTCAAATTATTGATTATGTCCGGATGTGTTTCAGAAAATGCACAAAGTCGAGTAGTCAATCGATCAATGATAGCTTCAACGGAGTGATGGTTAACAAAAATAAATCAAATAGGATGAAAAGTACAACCATTAATTCTACTTCCCCAATTCTAATTTTTTTTACAGCTTTCACCGCCCCCCCCCCTCTCTCCCAATTATATTATTCAGAATTTGAATTTTTCAATCAAACCCGTCAAGAATCAGATTTGGCTATTTACCTGACTATGCTGCTTTTGCTGCTGCGGCGGATGGTTCACGGGCGAAGTGCGCCATTTATCTCTGGTAATGCTCTACTAATAGTAGACACATACTTTCTACTATTAGGGGACATGTTAGTAAACTAATAGTGGAGCGAGTGTGTCTACTATTAGTGGGCGGTGGCGACTAGGTGTACTATTAGTAGAGAAGTGTGTGTACTAATAGTGATCTCAGGTCTTGTTCTCACATGTTTGACTGACGAATCGATTCAACGCAGAGTTTATCACACATCGTTCGAATAACAAGATAAGGGCGAACAATACGATCAGAGTCTTACGAATACATAACAAATTAGTATTGAAGTATGAGAATACTAGGCATGAATAACTACACAAATGAACTGCGATGTGATAATATGACTAAACAAAATCAATGGGCCCTTAGCTTCAATTTGTTCCATAGTCTATTATTATGGTGAGGAAAACAATAATACATTCTTACAGTGATACAATAATGGGGTGAAAAAATAGGGCAAATTAGGGAAGCTCACTTTAGCAACTGCTAGATTTCTTGATTAGTTGACGGTCGTACTTAGTCGTTGGCGCCATCAATCCGAACCAGTCGTCAATCCAGTAGAACATCTAAATTAACTATATTAATGACAAAACTAGAATAATTTTAAGTTATACCTGGTTGTGGAACTTGGAGAACAGCCGAACCGGCTGCTCGAGCACTTGTGCGTGCTCATCGATCGAGCGCCTATAATATAGCTGGTTAACGACCATCTAAATGACATCGAAACAATAGCCAATAGACCGTGGAATCAGACATGAGCAATTGCAACAAAAAACAGTAACAAAATACAGTAAATTTTCTGCCAAACGATGTAAAATCAATCGATTGACTTTCGAAAATAGCGCACTGATCGTGCACAAGAGGGAATTGCGCCAGTATCTCTCGCGAGCGTAGAAGGGGTGCTGTGTCTACTAATAGTAGAACAGAGTGTGTCTACTAATAGTGGATTTCAGTCTCTCTGCCCTTGGGTTTTTCATGTGTCTACTATTAGTGATCTGTGAAAGCCGCCTCCAAATTGTGTCTACTATTAGTAGAGCATTACCAGAGATACTACTACTAGTGCTACCGCCTCCCACCCATTTATAAACTAATAGAGCAAAAAAAAGAAAAAAGGTAATTTCTTTACCTGTCTCTACTTCTGACATCACTTCAAAACTACTAATCCAACCCCCCCCCCGTCCAAACCATCAAACAGTCAATATTCTTACCTGACTCTGCTGCTGCTTCTGCGGGGGTGGATGATTCACAGGCGATGTGAGCAATTCGCACTAGCTCCCCCCCCCCTATCTCCCTATTCTACTAATACTAGTAGCACTACCTTTTTAATTACTTTTAACCAATTATAGAGAATCCTTAATACACACCTGACTCTGTTGCTGCTTCTGTGGCGGCGGATGGTTCACGGGCGATGTGAGCGGGTAGACCTCGACGCGTGCGACGCTTTCGGTCTGGAATTTAAATATTAATTTAATTAATTTAGCTAATTAATTTAATTCGCATAAATACGATTATGATAAATAGCATAATATAGGGCACAATGATGCAGTCTGCAATTATATTTTTTTCCAAATAAGTTTCAGAGAATGCATTAAAACGAATGAGCTATTACTCTACGATGAGTTGTTACTGGATGGCTAAAATCAAAAAAAAAGATAATTATTACGTGAGATCCTGAAAGACTTTTCCATGAGCCTATCAAACGGATGATCGTCTAACTATCTCTATTTTCTCAATGCTTTCCAGATGGTCCGAGAAGCGAGATATCGTGCAAAAATGATAGATTCAGTTCCGGATTGAAGGATGCAAACTAAAGTTCCACCCGGAACCGCAGCACAACTTCAAAACAATTGGGGGGGAAATAATAGAGTGACGGTGGTAGAAATTCAACAATATTTACGATTTTGCACGTAACGTAACATTCACTATGACTCAAACAAAACTTCAGTGCAAAACGCCACCAGATGTTCAGCATTCCGGATAGATGATGTGAAGCGCGGTATATTCTCAATCTCTCGCGAAAATACCGTGCAGAACAGGGGGATAATCTTTCGCGTGAAAAGTGGAGTGAAGTTCGAAATTCTTCGGATAATAGAGACGGTTTGAATTGCGAGAGACTGTGTGAAACGAAGAGACGATTACCCTCTCGAATTCTATCGAAAAGTGGAGGGAGGGAAGCAGATCAAAAGGGTGGGAAGAGGTCACAATGAAGAGGATTCCCAGTATCGCAGTAGCTTTTCGAGGGATATCTTCTCCCCTGTCCTCATGTTCTCTCGCCGGTTAGAGATAGCGAGAGATCAGGCGGTTTGGAGAGAGTCAGAGAAGGAGAGAGAGAGAGGGTAAAGTGATTTGAGCCCGGTAAAAAACGCGCGCCGTCGAGTTTGCGCAAACACAAGTGTATCCACTTGGGGGATATCGACGTTCGGGAAGCTTCGCCTTCGAGTTGCAATTGCGCAATCGTAATGGAATACATGCACGTCCTATGTATATGCGGCAAACTTTGATGATAAAGTTTACTTGCTACCGTAATTAGATACTTGGATTACGATCTCACAATTTCAATAACATCGGGGAAAATAGGACGCGGATAAGTAGTTAATCAGATAAGGAAGACCATTGGCGACTACGGAAGACCCACGATCAAACAATAAGTAGTCAGTTGATTGTGAGGCTATGGCTAGCTAACAATTGGCTCTCTCAACAGCCCGACTGCACAACAGAGAAGCCCGTCAAATGGCAGGCAAGCAGGCATATTTTTACTGCGCTTTCCGGAAGGTCGTCATCTTAAACGAGTGAAACTCGTCAAAGATGATGAGCAATTAGCACCTCTTGAAGAGGTAAGTAAAGGTGGAACGGAGTTTTGAGTGGGAGGAGATACCCCTCTCTGCTCAACTCTTGACACTCTCCCATCCCCTCTGAAATCGCCGGGACCTTGCGAAAGCCATTCCTCCTAGATTTGCCTCAACTCTAGCACTGTCTAACCGCCTCCTGTCTCTCAATTCTCCATATTCTATCACCGAACCAAAACAACACCTGCCCGAAGGCAGCTTGGCTGCCTCAGGCGGGGCGGGGGCGCCGGAAGGGGCGAGAGACTGGGGGAAGGGAGGAGGGCGCAGAGAAGCAGAGCAGTGAGAGATAAGGGAGATTGAAGAGAGTGATCGGGCGAAGATGAGATTGAGAGGAGTGAAAAATTAGTGATCGGTAGCGGTGTGAAAATCCGAGAGAGAGAGAGAGGGAGAGATGTGATAGCGTGCCAATGGGATTGGGAGAACCCGAGAGAAGGGGGCTACCTCCCGATCTTTTGAGCTATCGATTTTCGAAAGTTTGCTTCGAAATACAGGAAAATAGTAAGCAGCAATGCGATATAGTCAAGATCTAAGAATTAATATCATGAATATTGATTACTAATTGGTAATCAGCAGCATATACGCTATAATGTTGATTATGCATGATGCGATAACCACTATTAGAGCTTGATCAGTTAAAGATGCTCAGAGTTACTGATATTGACTAATCAACTCCGCATTGCTAGTTAGAGTGCCAACTCAGCTCGCTTACAAAGTCGAGATCGAATTTCAAGGAAACGATGAACGACTGACCCGGAGGGATCGACTTTCTCCTATGATTCTCAAAGATTGCCTGGTTCAAACCAGATGTAATGCTTTTTTGAGCCATTAAAGTTCACTGCAGCCGAATGGTGACCTTTCATTCATGGTCCTTACAGCAATTTGATACAAAATAATGGAAAAAAGAATGTAGATACTATTCACCAGTAATGTTTTTGAGCACAGTATTGCAATATTTAACACATTTTCGACTTTCAATCGACTTTCGTAATGATTCTCAAAGATTGCCTGGCTCAAACTGTGACTCTTCTAATTTCACGCGCTATTACACCTTTCTGGCTGGAAAAAAGAACATGAGAAAGGAAGAGGATCTTAAACTTTTGAACACTCCTGGTTCAAACCAGATGTACCGCTTTTTTTGCTATTAAAGTTCACTGCAGCCGAATGGTGACCTTTAATTTATAGCTTGCAACAAGCATTTCGTCAGATCAAGCCACATCCATTTCGGTTTTCTCGGATCTATTCTTGGCCCCTGTCATCTCAAATATTCACTTCCGTAGCCTGACCGAGATCTCAGCTCCCGGCTGATGCATCTTATGAGAAGATTAGAAGCGGAGCTATGATGTATCCTGCACTCTCTCGATTTCACGTGCTCTCTCGCTCTGTCTAACCGACAAGAGAGTACGAGGGATTAAGAGAATCTATGAATTACGATTCGAGACCACAACACATCGAGACCACATCTCAGATCTCTGCGGAAATTTAACTGTTCACAGTCAGGACTTCACCGATTTGTCTATGTTACTTGAGAAAATATATTTATTTCAATGACCTCTGATCTCTGGAATCTTCGAGATTATGGATTATTATGGTAGCACTGACGCAATAGCTCCTGAGGGAAGGGATTAGCCCAATATTCGCGCCATTTCCATACATCTCACGTCCAGAATCTTGCTGTTCAGACACAGAGAGGGATAATGTCGGATGAAGAGAAGCAGGACAGGACAAGAGTCATCCCAGTTCTTCACGCTCTTTCATACCACCGAAATCAATAGATTCCGCTCACTAAACTTCAGTCCTCTATTTCAAGTCATCCATTTACACCGTCATATCGATTATACTGACTCTTTACACCCAAATCAGTGCTATACCTGTCAATTCCTTAATTGACTATGACAAATGACCACAAGGACTACGCTATCGCGAAGTGTGTCATTATTACCGTGTGTATGACAATGTCAGTAGCGACGATAACCACGGTATCAAATCATTAATTTAATTTTTTAATATTTGCTCTTTCTAGATAATAAGGACAAAACAGCTTCGAGATTCGCCCATATTTTGCTCCGTTGGATACGCTATCTCAACAAATTTCATTGAGAATTTAGTGGTATTTTATGCCCATGACTTCCCGAGTGCGATGGTCGGGGAGGACTTGATGGGTGAGTGATAATTGATCTTGAAAAAAAGAGTAATCCAGTGCTCATTCCCCATACTCCACACGCTATCAGTTTCTTGATTTTTTGACAACTAAAGGACAACTATCGTGCGTTTGAAATGCTTAGCAAATTAGATGTGCTGGTTAGCGAACTATTGATTGTTTGTGAGAGAGGAAGGGAAGAGGTAGGGGAGAGGAGGACACTTGATCTACCGCCTCCTCCCGGCCTCTTCCTCCCTCCTCCCTCCACTCAGTTCGTCAAAGGTCAACTACCTGTGGAATCGGAAATATTCTCACGATAACAACATTTACCTTGCACTACTATTCCTTTTTTTCTGGATCGTGAAACACATTAGTTCAGCTACTTTCGAAATTAATTGATGGATATTTTACGGCAAGGCGTAGTATTCACTGAAAACGTAGGGAAAGGAGAATGTCTTGCGAACTCCCCTGAAGGTCAATTTCCTGAAGTTTTTCAGAGCAATTCCACGGCTGCATCGCTTTCATTGCAATGACAAAATGGTTCGCGCACATGATGAACCTGCTCACTATGACTGGCTACTACGTTGTTCTGCTCTATGACTTTGAGTTGTTCCTGAGGGTGCGCCAGTACAGATTCACAGCCAGTGAGTTCTTTGTTCGCATTATTGCTATCATTTAAAAATCTGCTGATATATGAGTCCTCTCTCGTCACTCAGAGCTGCGAGCGATTTTACAACATGAAGAGAGTTTTTCATCCAGACAGCGCCCTGTCATTATCAAAAGTAGAGGCAAATGTGTTTCGCTGCGCTTTCAAGAGAAGCAAGAAGCTTCAAGAACAATATGTCATCTGTGCACGTTAGCAAATAATATATTTCAGTGATCATTAACACGATTGTCGGAGTACTGTTCGCTTTTCCCTACGTGTTCAGCGAATTCTACGGATTTGAGTGAGTTCTTCCTCTTTTTAGATTTTGAAATAAGCAGCCTGAAATGAGTTTCACGATCATTATAACAACACAAATGTTGTAATGCAAATGTTGCTCCTTCCTCTTTCGCCAGAAAAAAATAATTTAAAAAAAACTCGATTCGATCAGAATGGTTAAGTCTCACCAGTTAGAATGGCGTGAAAATAAGCGAATTCCCATATCAAACAACGAATGAAATGTGTTTCACGATCCTTTCAAGGGAAACAGTGAAGCAATGAAAATGTTGAAGGGATGGATTTTTCGCTCCTCAAAATTCAATAATCATTAATCAAAAATCATCAATAATCATTTTAATTAATTAACAAGAATTAATCAATAATCATTTTAGCTTCACGCTCGAGAGTCTGTCATGGTCCTATACCAACAGTGAATCGACAAATCGTACCAGCGGTCATTTCAAAGCCTCTGCGATCATCTACGCAAGCATTTCATGGATGTTTCTGGTATGATTATAAAGAACTGTTCGAACTCGCTTGAAACTATCGACCGATTTGAAAGAAGTAGATGATTAACATCACACAAAATCGAGGAAAAAATGAACATCGAAATTTATTAGAGTTCAAAATACGGGTCGCCGTCTCTTCATTTTACGTGCTCTCTCACCGGTCAGAGAGGCGAGAGAGTGTGTGAAATGAAGAGACGGAGACCCGTATTTCGAACTCTAAAATTTATCACATATTTCAGGTCATTCTAACAGCCATCACAGCTGCCGCCGGCGCAGTCATGTTCATATTCATCTATCGAGCGAGGAAAAGAAGTTCGCATCCGACGACCAGTCACAAGTCATTTCAGGTGATTATTTGTTTATTTTCAAAGGCAAAAAAGAACTACGAACATTGTTCACTCAACACTGTTCCCTTTGGCATCATCGTGAAACATATTTCGTTGTTGGCAACTCACTCACTTTCTGACTTGGAACAAATAATGCAAAAGACATTGTAAAATTTCAGATCTTGGAAAACGAAATTATGCTAATCTCCGCGTTCTTCGGCATCACATTGGCCTACTATATCCCGGCGCTCTCGTTCAATCTTACGCCACTGTACGTTGAACTCTCCTTAGAAATACCATTTGTATCTTTTTTCCCTGTCCGAAACATGTCTGTTTCATAGAACATAAACAAAATGTGTTTCACTATACTATCAAAGGGGTTAGAGTTGAATGAAAATTGTTTGTTGGTAATTTTGAAAAATAAATAAATAACCACCTAAAATTCACTTGTGACTTTTTCGGTACACAGAATCAAAAGGAACAATATTTCTTCATTTCAGCTGGTACTCGGAACACTCCCACGCGCTGTACGAGGTTCTTGACATTTTTGAGGATTTGGTAGAGAACACGAAATGGAAACTATACGCATTTTCCTCATCTCGCTTCCGAGTCGCCTTAGCCAGGACGTTTCTCGGAAGAAAAGGCACCAAAGTGAAGCCGGTCAAAATATTCGTAACCACTCGGGTCTAAGACTGAATTTTACTGTTTATGTTTATTGTTGTAAGCCGATAAATAAGTACACAGTACTATGTTCGTCCGAACTAATAACGAACAAAGTGTACATTCGTTCCTAATTCTTTTGCACTTATGCTCTGACGCCAGCACTTCATGATTATCCAAGAGAAATCTAATTGAAGATTAGTGTGCTCTGGAAGCACCATAGAAAGACACTCGATTGCAGTTGGAAAAGATACATGATCTATTCACTTTGCAGACTGTACGCAGTGTGAACCCACATAATCCGGCGCGCGTGCAAAGTTTCGAGTCTGGACTTGCGACTTTAGACGATGTATGATCCATGTACGTGCAATATCTTGATGAAGATGTGTCCACAGGATAGGGCTGGCTAATGACTCTCCTTATTTCACATTCCCTCTCGCCTCTCTGACTGGCGAGATGGCGATTGAGGACACAATTTCTACAGGATTAGCGTGTCCGCAGGACAGAATGTCAAAGAAACGCAGCATCTGATCTTGTCTACCACGTCTTCCCTTCATTAAAGTCTTCCATGAACTCCCATGAGCTCTATCTACTCTTGAAATTCATAATCAATACCGTCCTGTTACTCATTCAACTGTTCCCTATCTACATGGTAAGCTTCAGTATTTGAAAGACAGATTGTGTATTTTCAGATCACAATAAATCCAACACTACGTAAATCGCCCACATTCTGCTACGTGTGCCTCGCCCTCACCACTCATTGTCTCAAAATAGTAATCAGTTTCCACGGTCACGACCTCCCGAGTGCACTGACAAACAAGGAGTTTTTGGGTGGGCTTTTCCAGACTTTGTTAATTATTGAAGAATTTTTCAGTTTCTTTGCGCTGGTTTTTCATGTTTGTCGAATACTTCAAGTGGTGTGTGCACATGATAAATTTGCTAGTGATGACTGTCAATTTTCTCCTGAGGGTCTACCTACCCGACTTTCACAAGAATAGAATTACTCCACTTCGATATAGAATTAGTAAGCGGATCATTATTCAACAATCACAAAATATGTGTTTCAGTACTACTGGAAGTCCTGTTTGGCGCGCTTGTCGCTTCTCCCTACACAAACATTGAAGCCTTCGGAATAACGTGAGAATACATAAGAACTATGTAGAACAGACTTGATTCAGATACAATGTCGAGCATATAAACTTCAATATCGACCTTACAATACCCATCGCGGCAGCTTATGATCTAATGAACTGGATTTTCCTGGTGCGAAACTCGTGCAAATTTGCTTTAAATTTGCTTTTAGATCACTATAGCGATAATTCTCCTCGCATCAGCCTTCCATTTCCTGATTCTTCTGTTCAAATGGAGGTTGAAAAATAAAGTCTCCCCAGCCGCCTATCAAGTTCAATCGAATGAAGCTAAGCTGGTGCGTACTAATGATAAAAATTGATGGAAGAGTCCTTTGCGGCCGCAATTGGTTATTCAGTCATCCTAGTCTGCAGGAAGTTCGAGTGTTCCAGAAAACATACTGTGCAATTCAGGGCATCACTAGCAGAATCAAAATGATCACGATGTTTCTCGTACTGGCTGCTTCCTATTACACTCAAGCAATACTTTTCAACGTCGTGCCGAAGTAAGTGAATCAAAGAGCCTGCACAACTGCGACTAATTGCAAGTTGCAAGATGAAGAGACAACTAAATGCTGTAGGAGAAAGAACTGCTGTTATTTCCAGGCACTTCACTCAAGATTCTCGGCAGTTTTTCGAAATTGTCGACCTCGTCCAAGACTTTCTCGAGGGCTCAAAGTGGACAGTATTCGCGTTGTGCGCTGCAGAATTCAGAAAAGCGGTTGCAAACAATTTTCGCGAGCCAACTCCGCCACAGCAAGCCAAATTCCACGCTTAGTAGGAGTAAATAAAGAGATTATGCATGAATCGTATTGTTTTCTGTGACGCTTTGAGAGCTGCTGGGAATATTATTGAAGCCGTACCTGATATATGCCCCCTGCTACGTAACATGCGCACTTTGATTCGGATGAGATTCAGTCCATAGCGCGCGTCACGCAGAAAACAATTCCTAGACAAGGTAATGGAAATGTCAAATTGATGAGGTAGACTAGACTTCCGGATGGCATTGCAAATTGGACGACACAAAGTCAGAAGGCTCGAAATTAAATTTGAGCTCAGCCCTAGGAGGACTACCGTTGTCTACGACATCAACGATTCTTAGTTCTAGTCGGACCGTCACAGCGCTGAGATCATCAATGATTTCTATTTGCACGCATCCTCACCTTTCCGTGCTTGTTCTCAGCAATGACGGTGTACTCGCCTCCGTCATCAACATTGACGAGATTGATCTTGAGGAGGGCCATCGCGCCCTGGAAAGATTCGATTTGAGATTGGTACAAAGGGGGTGCAACGGTTAATCTATAATAAAAGGTTCATGGCTCCCTAGAAAGCACGTGAAATGTGAAATGTATAGCAAAAATGGACCGCACTTACGGATTTTTAATTAATTTTTTTGATTTTTTTCTTCGGATTTTTGGTTTTGATGGGATTCCGCACGCGCATTGCTGAAGTGAATTCGCAAGGCTTGTATTACAATCGTGAAACATATTGATTTTTATTTCAGTTCTTGAATGAAACAGTTTTGATAATTCTAAATGTAAAAAAGAGAAAAAATAAAATCAAGAAATTAAATTGAAAATTGGCACCTTGTACGACATCTGCATGCGCGGGCCGGACAGCTGCAGAGGGCGGCCGTTCTTCAGCCAGGCCACCTGGAAATAGCAGTGTAATTACCGATCAAAGCCTCTTTAATCCGCTCTTCAGGAAATACATTCTTACATGCAACACCCATTGAATACTATAGGATATCGAATTATGGTAGGGAAAATATTGAATGTAAATACCTGCGGCTTGGGCGTGCCGACGATGCTCGCTTTTAGTCTATTTTTAGTATTTTATCCAAAAATAGCATTCAAACACTTCTAAGTTGCACCTAACGCAATCGGATTCGAACAGCGATTTCTGACGGACTTCGATAATGGTCACTAACCTGCGGCTTGGGCGTGCCGACAATACTTGCTTGCAGGATGGCATCCGTTCCCTCAGTGAGACGGAGACCGCGCAGCGGTTGGCTGCAAATAAATTTAATTAAGTTCTAATGGTAAAGGGGTTGATATTTTCGTCAAAGCGTGGGCTAGTCGTGAAGCAACGCGTTTTGTTGAAATTGTATTTGAGCTTCGCATGAGTTTCAGAGTGTTTACATAATGCTGTGGAGCTGTTTAGCTCAATGTGTTTGACGAAAGTATTTGCAAAAAAAAACACATAACATTGGATCAACTGGTCAATTGGAGCAGACAAATTCCTCCTGATTGCTCGGGTACAGTCGATTTTTAGCTCCTAGAAAAGCGCGAGATAGCATGACAACTTTAGTGAGTCAGATAATGGCCAATATCTCACCGAATGATGGGCTTGATTCCGACCTCCTTCCCTACACGCGGAATAGTAGCCCTTTTATGTTCACAAATATTTGTTACACATTTTAAAATCACCAAAATCTCACCGAATGATGGGCTTGAATCCGCCTCCTCGCGGGTCGAGTGCCGCCAGTTCCGGCTCCGTCTCGGACTCGGAGATGCCCCAGGACTGAAAATTCTAGATTTGGTGTTTTTTAATTGCAATTCCAATATTGGGATAACCAAGAAAGAATTAACAAAATTGATGATATTTGGATGAGTTTCACAGGTTTCTCAAAACACCAAAAAACATTCAGACGTAATACATATTCTACGCCGATGTGCTAAAAAACAGAAACAAACGTAGTCAATAGAACAAAACAGAAAGCAATTCGTGGATTAAATTGAAGAGATTCCAGAAATAATACGAAGTTTTCAAGTGCTGCATGGCTGGCAGAAACAATTTTTTTTTAATAAACTAACGCTATCGACATCGGAGAGATTGCCACCGCCATTGCCACCGCGGAGGACACCAGCGGGTTGCTGCCACTGCTGCAATGAGGAAATTAGTCGAACGCTTCGACGCCACGAATCACTTAGACTGCGCTCCCAGAAATCCAATGAACGAAAACTGCTTTTATACATGATGAACTGGTTATCTCAACCAGGAGAGGTGTTTAGAAAGCGGAGCAGATCAGAAATAAGTGAGGGAAAACGAATTTGAGGGCCAATCACACCTGCTGTCCTCTGCTCGGCGGGCGCTGCTGCCCTCCGCCCATCGCCGCCCTTCGGTCACGGGTCAATCTGAAGGAATTATGTGATTTTTTGGTAGTCATTTCTCTATTATAGAAGCCTGAGGAGCGAAGCGGAACAAAGGGACTACTTGCGACTACAATGAACCCCTGTACTAATTATTGCAGCACTTCGGTCGCATCAATCTGCGAATATTACATTTGATATTTCGTATTTCTTAACTGAGTTTGATTGATTTTTGCTATCTTTATGCTAAAAACGGACAGCGTGCATTCATTTTCATCTTATTCAGATAAGTAGAATCAACAAGGGAATAGTACCTCTGCTGCTCGTCCGAGAACCATCGCTCGTACTGCTCGCGGGGAAGGAGCTGGAAAGTGAATCAGCTATTTTTGAAAATAACTAATCACAAATATCATGGGAGCCTTTCTTATTTGCTCACAATACAAATCGAGGAAAGTCGTGCGCTCTTATATTATCGCCTGTCTGTAGTTGAGTTGAGTTTCACGAATGATACGAAAGCCAGAGTATCGGCAGCTGATTTAGTGCAGATCTTGCAGTCGTGAGTAGAAAATAATTTTTTTTTCGTTTTTTTTTTTCATCACAGCGGCCTCCCTGCACACTGCAGCCCTTCACTCCACATTTCCGCCATTACCTCCCCCTTTTTGCAGTGATATTTGCAATTTTTTAGTTATTTTTTCTCACGTTGGCGCTCGTGAAGCACCCCAAAACAAGATTAATAAATGTGCACTAAATATTTCCGCTTTACCCATGTCTCATTTTAGCACTTCGCCAGACCAACAACCCTATTTTTGAACACAATTGCTCACATTAGCACTCGTCACTGCTTCTCCATGCACATTCGTCGCCCTGCACGTGTACTCGCCCACATCGTCCGGGAACATCTAAAATGATTATTAAATTAATATATTATTATTTTTAAAATTCAATAATGATTTTTGAAAAAAATTGCTACATAAAATGTCACGTTTTTTTTTCAAAAAATTCGAGTAAATGAGAATCGAGTATCTCTAAATACCTGTGGAATAGTGAGATGGCAGATGCCCGAGACGGGATCGTGATCGATCTGGGCCCTGAATTAGCGAATTAAATAATCAATTGATAATTAATAATAACTATAATATATTGTTCCTAGTGTAGTGCGCTTCGAGGGAGAAGCACTCTCGGATCGCCAATGGTTTCATTGCTCAACGTCTAGACCGGATCGCTTGCCCTCGAGGGCTCTGTTTTTCTTCCCGGATCGCTCTCTAAGCGAGGATATCCCCGTGCGAGAAGAACAAACACAAAGGGCATGAAGGATGGGATCATTAGCAACATGAGATGGTGGATAGAATACTAAAGCGAGATCTTCAGATATTATCAAAACTCTACGAAGATATGCCAGGGTACGAGGATTACTAATATATCGCAATGTCTGACGTAGGACATCACGCTAGAGTCACAAGATTCAATATGCAAAATATGACGCGAGAAGAAACAAAACATTTGCTATTCGGGATTTTCGTCAAATTGCAGGATGTTCGTACTCACTAGAGTTGGCCATAAAGGTCCGTAAAGGGGTAACCTCTCTCGGGGATAAGGGTGCCCCGGTATCCAGTTACAGTTTAGCCAACAGTAGTGCTTCACAGCGTTCTGACCCCCATTGTTCTCTCCAGAAAAGGGTGAACAATGGATGCAAATTTCGCGCCAAAATCCCGACACGAAAGAACTGCAATTTCCCGCTCGATTCAAATCACAGAGCGGGGAGAGCGGTCGCTCCCCCCGCCCAAGCCTTGCAGTTCGGTTCATGCAAAGTGAGCGAGTGCGTATGTAAAGTGCTCCCCTTCTCTGTCGGGGCAGAATGCTGCACAGCGTGCCAGAGCGGATCGAAAAACTCATTTGCATGGCGGAGAGGGATTTTCCCCTCTCTTTTCACCTCGATCATTCTGTCTCATTTCGAACGATCAATGCGGTCGGAATGAGCAAGAATTGTGTCAAACCTATCTAAACTTGTTCTCTCGAAGTCGCCATCCATTTAGTAGTTTTGAGAAACTTATTCGAAGTCAAAGTTATTCCAAGGAAAGCGCTCGTTATTTCCTAATCATTTCGTGAAACTCAATTGAAATTGACGAAATTCATCGACGATGATAGATTTGAATCAAAAAACCGTTTTTCTCGGTTCAGGGTAAACATAAAAATATGCGAATTTCATGGATCGATAGGCAAACTCCATGCCGACACTTTGGTGGGAGCCGATTTTCGATATATTTCATTTAGCGTTGGAAAATCTACATAAACTACCGAAAAACATCGATAAAGCCAATTTTTCACCGTAAAAATAAAGTTTCTCGACGTAGAGATAAAATTTAATCACGAGAATGATATGGTTCGATAGGTAATCTTCATGCCGACAGTTTGGTGGGAGCCGATTTTCAATATTCGCTCTTGCTTTTCCGCAATCTTGCTAAATTTCCCCCAAATCCTGCAAAATCACGCCGCAAAACCCGTGCGAATGGCGTGAAATGACTCGTCTCTCTCGCTCTCGCATTAGAATACGTCCGCCGCGGCGAACAAAGGAGTCGATCCACTCTGGCACGCTGTGTGCTGTGCGTTTAGCCAACCGTAGTGCATACCGGTAGTTCTGTAGCGGCTTGCCGTTCTTCAGCCACTCCACGGTCGGGTTGGGCACAGCAACTACGCGGCCTGAATGCATTTTTTTTAATATTTCGAATTTTTTTCCACCGCAGGGAAAAGCCGCATTGAATTCAAAATGGAAGCGATGCTTATCCGATGGAACTGAAACACAAATTTATTAATGCAATGGTGATCGAAAGCATCCTGTGTCATTGTTTACCAAAATATTCTGATCTGTCGCGACTGAGCCGATCCCATCCGTTCTCTACTAAAGTATGTAATGTGTGACCGGGTCTAGTGCGCCATGTGGATGAAGTAGCCATTGATGATAACAGACAACAGATTAGTCAGAGATTACCGTACCTTCCAGCACGAGTCTCGCGCCGGGCAGAAATTTTTTTCGCTTGTAGCCTAACTCCTGCCTCGTTCATAGTTTCTTGGAGAAACTACCAAAGGTGTTTATGAGTAATTTCCATACCTTCCAGCACGAGTCTCGCTCCTGGCAGCAGTGGTTGATGCCGCAGTTCCTTGAGGAAGATGGGTGCGGACGGGCCGACGGGCGTCTGTGGAGGGGCCGGGGAGTCACTGGAAAGGTAAATTTTAGATTTATTTCATCCAAGGTATCATCCAATCATATCCATCCAAGGTATCCAAGGCATCCAAGGATTTATCACTGTCCTTATTCAGAAGAATCAATATTTACACACCAAATTTTCGATTAATGCCGTTAATATGTTCCATTTAGTTATTATCTCCCATCCCTATGGGGCCGGGGAGTCACTGGAAAATTAATATTTTATGTACTGGGACATGGCGGGATTGACTTTCTTCAACCGATCGAGAACTTGGACCCAGCATGAAACATAGCGTAATCGAATTTTCACCATCGAATCAATTTTCCTGCACTCTTCGGAAAACTGAATGTGTAATGAATTTGAAATATGATAATTCACTAATGAACTTTGCACTGAGTCCCCTGCACAGTGCTGCCGGGTGGAGTCAGCGCAAAGAATTGCATTTTAAATTTTATTTCACAAAGGGCCGTACTCACCACCATCTTGATTCTGCCGACTCCGAATTTCAGAACAATATGAAACACAACATATCCACAAAACACTTGTGCGGTCTGCAATACTCACGCGACACTCTTCGCTCCTGGGATCGGAGTCGGGGCGGGCGCGACGATGAGGATACAGGTGGACTGCTGAGATCCGGCAGGGTTGAGGGCGTGAGCGGTGAATCTGGAACATCATGACTATTGTTATTGATTGTTAAATTCCTATTTCGTCTGTTAGCGCCTCATATTTGGGTTGCCAGCTATTGTTCTGCGAACATTTGACATGAGAGCAATCACAAAACGGTATTCACCGTCCGGAATCCGCACCCTGCACCATCGAGGTGATCAGCTATTCTATTGCAATTATTGCAATCTATTCTTCACACACTTCCACTATTCTACTGCCATCCCAATTCACGCAAAAACTCGAGAAAACGCTTTTTATTTGTAATCGTACCGTCCCGAGTCGGCACCCTGCACCATGGAGATGATCAGCTATTCTATTGCAATTATTGCAATCTATTCTTCACACACTTCCACTATTCTACTGCCATCCCAATTCATGCAAAATCTCGAGAAAACGCTTTTTATTTGTAATCGTACCGTCCCGAATCGGCGCCCTGCACCATCGAGATGATCAGCCGGTGCCGATGGCCGTCCTGCTCGATCTGCAATGGAGTTACGGGTTATAGATGGCTGGACTCTCCTCCTTTCGCGTGCTCCTCTGGTTTCTCGTGACCAGTTGCTGACCAGTTGGGGTGGGCGGAGTCTGCCCCAACCAGTTGCTGACAAGTGGTCTGACCAGTTGCTGACCAGTTGACTGCTGACCAGTTACTGGTACAGTCAGCAACTGGTTGGGTGGGTATTTGCGTACCCGTCATGACTAGCACGCGCCTTGCCTATAAGGGTCTGTTTTTCGGCCCTCTTTAGATCAGAGTCTGATGATCGGACGACTCCCGAATGTGGATGCTGTCTACTGCTATCCCCCAAGGGAAAGCCTTTTGGATGTGACTACCGTACATGGACATTCCATGCATGGATCAGTTACAGTATGGGGTTTACTCATACGATATCGATCAATAATACAGTATCCCTCCTATTCGAAAGTGGGCGTGGCCTATCCCCCTGACCAGTTGCTGACAAGTGGCTGAACAGTTGCTAACCAGTATCCTGACCAGTTGTTTCCCTATCCGCCAGCAACTGGTCACCAACTGGTTAGCAACTGGTCACGAGAAACCAGAGTCTGTTGCCTCTCTGACCTGTTTGAGGGCATTAAGGTGACTATTTCTTGCCTGTCACTTCTAATTTACGTTCGGAATCGGCAATACGGCGATTTTAGAGTACCGACCTTTCCCCTGTGAATTTCATGTTTTATGTATTTTCCCCCGTTTCCGTTGCAAACAAAGTAACTTCCTCTAACAAGTAAAAATCTAATTCGAAAAGAAAAATTATTTTTTGATTGCGTGTTTTCCTACTAGTGAGTTGTTCCAAACTATGCAACACTTCTTCTTCTCGTGAAACATAATAACCCCTCTCAAATCCTCTCAATCCCTCTCTCACCATCTCCTCGTCAAATCACTTATCTCTCGAGTAGCACTAGAAAATGTTTGCCTACTACTATCTCCCTACCTCCCACATCTTCTCACCAGAAGAGAGATAGTCTCAGCAACTTCCGAGTTATGAACAACAACAAGTCAAAAAGTCGTGAAAAAATTTATAAAAAAACCAGAAACACTGGTTGCAGTTCTTGTTGCAGCAGGTGCATTGATCCTTCGTTGTTTTCCAAAGGCGCACAGACAGAAACTTCTGATTCTGATGCATTTCACACTCTGGTCAATTTATTATGCATAATCTCGGTATTGGGCTTCAGCCATCAAACCTTGTAGTCCGGACACAGCGAGATGTCGTGGCCGTCCTTGAGCCATTTCACGACCGGATCCGGATGGCCTGGAAATAGTTTGATTAATCACAATCCAAGGAGTCATTTTTGCAAGGCCATTCCGATGCTCACCCGCACCACGCCTCAATCGAAACTCATTTCTTACTCAAACAAACTGCAATTTTCTAAACTCTAAGATGTTTTTTCGGCCTGAAGTCGTCCAATCATTGAATTAGCTATCAAATGAATCATTAAAAAATAAACTGAAACACATTCGATCATGACTACTCAAATTTCCCCCACAATAGTGCGAACATCTATACTAGCGTATATTTTGAATGATATAAATCAAATTAATTATTTAATTGATGATTTAAAGAGTTAAATTACCCTCCAGCTGGAACTCGAGCAAAGGATCATGACTACTAAAATATAATTTAATTAATAATTAGCCACGAGCAGATTGTATTTTTTGAACCAGCGGCATCCGGAATATTAAATTCCGCATTCAATGGATCTTTATCAGAATCAGCTGAAACACATCCTATTTTCAATTTTCCCCACAATAGTGCAATTGCATGCAAACATCGTGTGATTACCACCAGAAATATATTAAATTAAACTATTAATAAATAATTATAATAATAAATAATCACCCTCCAATTGGCACTCAAGCACGACGGCCTCGCCTACGACGGCGCGCTTGTCGTTTAGGGGCTGGAATAGATTTAATTATTATTTGAATTAATAATTATACAAATTATTGTCTATAATGGATTGATTTTTCTCGCAAAGTTTCATTGTGTTTGCTATTTTGTGCATCGTTTACATTATTTTCGAGACAAACAAAAAAAATGATAAACTTGACGCTTGTTGATTTTGTTCTCAGAGAGTCAAAACAACAACAACAACAAACCCGGATGAAATTCGGCAGGATCTGGTTCTCGGCGCGCTCGCCGCGCGGCCGCATGAACGGCATCGTTAAGGTGTTTGAAGGTGTTTTGGATCAAGAGAGAGGAAAGATGAGTTGATGGAACCTGAATAATTTGGTGAGGTGAGAAATGAGCGAAGAATGTGATAAAAAGGGTATAATTGCGAAACTAAGTGAATAGATGAAATCAAGCGAGGAGAGTAGATGGGAAGCCTGAGACCATTATCAACTACGTGCACAAATGGATAAAATGAGACAATAAACAGCGAAAACAAAGTGAAGCCATTTGAAGTTGGTTTGAATCAAGAGAGAGGAAAGGATGAGTTGATGGAACCTAAAATGTGATCATTGATGGCAGAAAAACACGCAAAGGGAACAAAAAAAAATGATAAAAATGAGTATTCGAAATCAAATGAGAAGTCAAGCTTGATCGAATCTAATTCGAAGATTTATTTGATAGAAAAAAGGATAACATTTCGAGATTATGATAGCAAATGGAAGATGAAACGTTGGGTATTTGAAATAACGCTTTCGCACGGATTGTTTCACAACAACATTCAAGCAAACGATGCATCGCAAATCACACTGAAACGCTCGCGAAAGTCGGAAGTGAGCTGGGGGAAAGCGGGCGTAAAGCACAACTTGAGGGAGAAGAGCATCATATTTCTCCCGAATATCACAACGAGAAGATAAGGATAACGAATTCATGTATGAACCACACATCGGATCATTCTTGCAACGGATAGGCAAAGCTTTGAAAGTCGTAATTTGAACTCAAAATTAACAGAGAAGCTGTCCCAGGAAGTGCCTTGCTACCCCCAAGTCTACGTGCCCCACTAAACTATCGCCTTTGAGCGCAAACCACTCATTGTCAGGGCGTCTCAGGATCATAAGAAGGCGGATATCCCCATCGAGACTGTCCCTCTGAACCTATCACTCACTCCCTGGTTAGAGAAAACGAGAGATAACGTGGATATGAGAGAGTCAGACGTCAAAGACAACGAGAGATAATGCGATTATGAGAGAATTAGACACGCCATCGTTCAGTCCCGCTGCCGAACTGGCTTCAGATCACCCCGCCGTTTCCCTTTCTCTCGCGTCTCTCTCGAAGGATCTCTCTGCACTCTCTCACTTTCCCACACTCTCTCGCTGTCTCTAACGGGTGAGAGATAAGGGAAAATGAGAGATGAAGAGATCTCAGAAGCGCTCTTTACACAGTCAGCGAGAGAAATATCCAGAGAGCGAGTCGAGAGAGAGGCGGGCAGAGTGAATGTGTGCAAGAAACAGAGAGGAAGATATAGGGGAGGGAGGAGGGGTCAGCTCCAAATCACCCCCTCAAATCTGCTCGTATCTGAGAGAAAGGGAGGGATATTTGCCCGTGGAAAGTTAGCGTGGTGGGAGGTAAAGTGCGAGATATGGCGGATTTCCCCCTGGCTGAGGTTGATCGACGAGTTTCGGGGAAAATTTCATCAGAAAAAAGCCCTTAAGATTTAACTGTGACGTCGAAAATCGTGACATAATTAAAATCAAGCAATGACAAACTGAACGGCATGATACGATTTACAACAATACGCCCAATATCCTAGCGCTCAACGTGAATGGTATCGCAAATTTGTTCGAAAAATCGAATCGGAGAAGAAATCGGAAAAAATAAGAGATTGTGCAATTGAATTCGTGTTGAAACCTAACTATATCACTGCGATAACAAAGTGAAACGACAGATGAAGACAGGGATCTGATTCGCTAAGGCACCAGAAAGTGTCATCTCCACTCCCATGAGCTTCTTGCAAGTCGCGTCGACGTATTGATAATTATTGGAACTGGCTGTGATACAACGATCATTTTGTGCTAGCACTAACGTTTTGGTAACAGTCTGAAACATATCTGGTGCGCATTACAAATCGCAAAACAACGCTAAGGAAAAGGGAATTCCGCGATCTGATTCCCGAACACATCAACATGTGCCTCATCCCTCTCATATCGCGAGAGTAAGAGAACTTGTTGCAAGCAGTATTTATATTTATTTTTTATTTCGCGAATGAGGCCGACCTCGATCATTTCTAAATTGTACACGACGATTTGAGAACTGACTGAAACATTTTCCATTACGTGCGATTCACAAACTTTCATGTAGAAAAAATGAATCAAGTACTGGAGATCAATTGCTTGCAGTAGAAATATTAAGGAAACGTTAGAGGAAGTTCGGGATCCGAACACATCAGAATGTGCCTCCATCCCTCTCATCTCATGAAAGTACGGGAACGTCTTGCAAGCATTTATAATGTATTTTATCTCAAGAAATTTACGTGTGATCGCTTCAAAACTAGCAATGGCGCTTTTGGTAAATGCCTGAAACGTAACAAGCCGCAGAGGAAAGGGTAAGGATAAGTAAAAAGCCGCGATCCACTTCCGAACACATCAGAAATGTGCCTCCATCCCTCTCATCTCACGAGAGTACGAGAGTGCTTCTCCCTCTCATTTCGTCCACTATTTCCTCGCGGATCTCCCGATCTGAGATCCCACTCTCCTCTTTTCACTTGATCTCTAAGGAGGTAGAGAAGAGTCAGACAGTGCACTCTTCTCTCAAAGTGGCGACTTCTTACGGGAGCCCCGTCTCCTTTACCCTCTGACCAGTCAGACTGAGAGAGAGATCAGGAGAAATAGAGAGACACGAGATATAGCCCCCTCCCCCTCGATCGTCAAGAGGGCATACACACTACTGAATACAGTCCGTGGTCTCTCCTTTCTGCGTGATCTCTCGTCACCCTCTCTTTCTCTGCGCTGTCTCCACGATTCGCGTGATCTCTCGCCGAGTAGGCGACCCTCGCTTCTCGTCCACACTGTAAAGTCGCCACACGGCTGCGAGCCGATCTCTCGTTTCCGCGTCGTCTATCGCTTGAGAGTCTGCTTCTCAGGGATCTCTTCACTCCCTGCAGTCTCTCGGAATAGGACGCTTCCTTGTTATTTGGGGATTTTTTCACGTTGTTCTCTTCATCATCGAAAAAGGAACAATTCCCTTGAAAATATGTACTAACAGAAAAACAGAACTGAACTAAACTACACACACATTGATCCAATCAGAAGGCATTGATAATTCAATAATGCCTGGCGCGCAACCTCCAATCCTTCACTTCTCGCAGTCTTTCTCGGAAGTGGAAGCTTTCTGGATCAGCATTTTTTTCACAACTACGACAATTTCGATGATCGAAAAAGCACAATTCCCTCGAAAATATGTGTTTTGTGAAACATATTTGAATCACACACACTGATCTAGCCTAGAATTCTGTTCAATGATCATGAAACTGATGTCGCATCTCTTCACTGTGCGCAGTCTCTCGTGAGAGACGACGCTTCCTGGATTTTAGGGTTTTTTAAAAATCAAACTACGCTGCTACAATCGGTGAAATGAGCTCACCGTAGAAGGATATGCCATTTTTGAAACACAATTGAACCTGATGAAGCGTAATGCACTCAGACGGAGTGAAACGTGTGTAATCAGATGGTGTACCATTCTTCAAAGAATGAGATGCAAAACAATGATATTATACAAAACAAAACAACACAAATCAAGAAGAAAGTGACTTTATGAGATAACGCGGCGGATCAATGGTATGTACAACTAGTTGTTGTGCAGCAATAAATACGACAGAGACCAGATTCGAGATGTCAAATTTGTTAGTGAAATTAGGTTTATTATTTTGAAAAATGCAAGATTCAGGAAATATAATTTCGAAATAATTGTTAATTTCCGTTTATTTCTGAAGTTCGATCAGCTGCTTGGCGACGAGAGCTTGACCGTTTCTGAAAATATTTTAGTTTAAGAGAGCGGATCGGTAAAAGTGTAGCAAATTCGCCCTCCCCCGGACACGCTCCTACCGAATTGAGTTCCGTAAGCCCATACTCTAGTGTTAGGAGGGCCTTAGCCCCGCATTACTAATAGTTCACTTTATTTCCATTTCTTGCTTACCAGGAGGGAGAAAAGTGATTTTTATGGAAAAGTTGACCAAAAATCATAAAAATTCAAAATGAAAAGTTTAATTTAATTTCACTTTGGCGTTATAATTAGGACGTCTAAATGTTGTAAAAAATATTTTTAGATTGTTTTATGGTACATCCCAAATCCAATAAAAAATTTATTTTTTGCATTATTTTTCGATTTTTTGCGAATATTTCTGCAACCTCCCGAGTCCTACAAAGATTTCTAGGTGTGTATGAAAGTTCGATGAGGGGCGCTTGTTATGTTGCTCAAATCGGGGTTCCGTCGATTTCCGCAAGCCAACTTTTTTTGCAAAGTTTATTCGGAACCCAGGGTCTGCCTGTGATCTTTAAAGGGTTTCGTTCTTCCTTTCAAGAATATTGAGCCGCAAATTGATGAAATAATAAACTGGCGAACTATTATGATTTATCATCGCCATAGGAGGCGGATTCGCGACAATGATATTTTTTACCCATGACCCGGGGTTCATGCTTCAGAAATGGCTCATGACCATGAACCCGGGGTCATGGTCCGAAGTGGACCGAAAAAGTCATGTTGGGGGAACTTCAAGTTTTACACATCAATACATGCTACAGTAACCACAAAATATAACGTACTCAGAAATTCAGTAATCCGACAGGCGTGGTGCTTGGAAAAGTGTTCTTTGCAGAATTTCTCTCTAAAAACTCATTTCTCAGCCCCACGCCTGTCGGATTACTGAATTTCTGAGTACGTTATATTATGCTGTTACTGTAGCATGTATTGGTGTGGAAAACTTGAATCTCCACCAACATGACTTTTTCGATCCACTTCTGACCATGACCCCGGGTTCATGGTCATGATCCACTTTTGAGGCATGAACCCCGGGTCATGGGTCAAAAATATCATTGTCGCGAATCCGCCTCCTATGGCGATGATAAATCATAATAGTTCGGCAGTTTATTATTTCATCAATTTGCGGCTCAATATTCTTGAAAGGAAGAACGAAACCCTTTAAAGATCACAGGCAGACCCTGGGTTCCGAATAAACTTTGCAAAAAAAGTTGGCTTGCGGAAATCGACGGAACCCCGATTTGAGCAACATAACAAGCGCCCCTCATCGAACTTTCATACACACCTAGAAATCTTTGTAGGACTCGGGAGGTTGCAGAAATATTCGCAAAAAATCGAAAAATAATGCAAAAAATAAATTTTTTATTGGATTTGGGATGTACCATAAAACAATCTAAAAATATTTTTTACAACATTTAGACGTCCTAATTATAACGCCAAAGTGAAATTAAATTAAACTTTTCATTTTGAATTTTTATGATTTTTGGTCAACTTTTCCATAAAAATCACTTTTCTCCCTCCTGGTAAGCAAGAAATGGAAATAAAGTGAACTATTAGTAATGCGGGGCTAAGGCCCTCCTAACACTAGAGTATGGGCTTACGGAACTCAATTCGGTAGGAGCGTGTCCGGGGGGTGGTCGATTTTTACCGATCCGGTCTCTTAAAACAAATACCGTAATCGACTACCGTAACCTTGTCTGCTGTACCTATTATTTTGTTGATTAATGCATCGGGCATCGTTCCCATCCACTAATGCAGTAGCATCAACATCGTAACCCTATCTGATCAGATATCGATCGCATACCGTACTCATTCATACTACCGCGCTTTTGTTACCGTAACTGATCAGTGCGTCACTCATTCACCAACTACCGCACACAATCACCCTAAAGTATCAGTAGTTTTTCAAGACAGTCACTTTTCGATTACCTACAGTACCGATTCTACCGTATTCTTGGGTACCGTATCTGATCATTTTTATTCCAGCGTTTGAAATTAGTTTGCGATAGGAATACCGTACCTGATCAATGCATCCGTCATCGGTCCGACCCAGTGGTTCTTCGTCTTGAGAATGTCGATGAGCGCTCCTCACTCACTAACTTCCCTATTCTACCGACCTATT
This sequence comes from Pristionchus arcanus, assembly GCA_900490705.1. NCBI lineage: Eukaryota > Metazoa > Nematoda > Chromadorea > Rhabditida > Neodiplogasteridae > Pristionchus > Pristionchus arcanus. Next base: position 461,204 of record LS487975.1, read on the forward strand.
GTGACAGTTGTCGATCGATTCGCGTTCCGTACTATCACCTAATCCTGTGTAATGATCTATCATCGCATTCCCTTTTCAACCAGTTTGTGATAATTGCTATCGTAATCAATCAGTTATCGATCTGTTACCGTACCTGATCAGCGCATCAGTCATCGGTCCGACCCAGTGGTTCTTCGTCTTGAGAATGTCGATGAGCGCGCCGATCTGCTCCTCGCGCGTTGCCTTGATTCAAATTAAATTTAGTTATTTTTAAAAATCGAATCGTGGTTATAAATATTTTTAATTGTGCAACTTTTTCAGAGTGTGGTGACATTTTTAAAGAATTCAATTCCGTAGTGTTAATAACTCACATAACGGTTGAGCGATTCATACTGTTTCCTTGACGGCATGTTGATAATATTTTTGTTATATAAGATGGCATTACACTACCGCATCAATACTGCAGCTATTCCCATTACCTTCTCGATGAAACATACTCGAACCTTCTCGAAGAATAACTATTCTAAAGGGTCCAAAAATCGCGCACTCGAATCCTTTCAAATTGCATTTTAGTAGCTAACGCGATCCACGAAGGGTACCGAGTTCAATCCCCCGCCGAGGCCAACCAAGCCATGCTATCCCCCCGGGGTCGGCAAATTGGTAGTGACTTCGGTTTCGAAAGGTAAGGCTACCCTAGAAAGCATTGGACAGCAGGGTACGTAGTCCGTCTAACAGCTGGCCTTATCAGCGGGTCCCACCTAGCGTTGTCTTACGACGTAAAATCGCTTGACGTGGATACACCTTTACCTTTACCTTTAGAAAAGCAGAGGAATCTTTTCTGCTGCATCAATTCAGCTATCGCCAATCTATTTTCGTTGAAAAATACCCCGCAATTTTTTCCATTTGATCTTTTGAAAATCTCTGTGAGCAAAAATATACAAAGATTAATTCAGGTCTATAATTGGCTTGCCTTTTTCTATTATCCTATTCTACACGACAAGCAATTCCCTCCGTGCCGTCATAAATATTGAATGTACGCAGCAGAGGTTTGCATAACCTCATTTCCCATTGCTATTTCTGGAGCGAATAATGACCGTGCAACATTTTTGAAGTAAGGAAATGTTATCGTTAAGAAATTGGTTGCGCTCTTTTTATATTAATATTTTTTTCGACGGGGAGATAGCACGAAGAACTGTCCTTTCTTTCTCTCAGTACCCTTCTATTCCTCGTGAAACATATCCCAATCTGTTATGGAAATCCAAAACTTTACTAAAGATTGGTGAGTTCAGATCATTACTCCTAAATAAAGGAGAATGTCCTCCCTGTGTATGTGTGTATGTTTGTCCCGGCGAGAGCGGCAGAGAAACTCTCTTGGGCAGAGACGCAGAGTAAACAAGTGTAAACAAGTCGTGCGCCCCCCCCCAAGTACCGTAACCCTGACTACTGTATACTTACCGTAACCCTGACTACCGTACACCTACCGTAACCCCGGCTCCTACAGTAACCAAACTGCCGGGAGATTACCAGACCCTTCTAGAATGTTCGAAATTGAAGAGGACGGGCCCATCTGCTTCTAGAATGTTCGAAATGACGGGGATAGGTCCAGCGGCTTCTAGAATGTTCGAAATGACGGGGACAGGTCCAGCGGCTTCTAGAATGTTCGAAATGACGAAGAAAGGTCCAGCGGCTTCTAGAATGTTCGAAATGACGGGGACAGTCTCAAAGGCTTCCATAATGATTGGGACAGGGCCACAACTTTCGCACAACCAAAGTTAGCACACAACCCGGCGTTATCCAGACGAGAAGCGCGCCGTAGGCGCGCGCACTCGGCTGGTTTTTTATATAATTGGCATGTATTTTTTCTATTCTTAGCCGCGCTCCCCTCCGCGCTCTCATGAATATTGAACGCACGCAACGTATCGCGTTTCCTCCCTGTTTCTCTCTCTCTCTCTCTCTCTCTCTCTCTCTCTCTCTCTCTCTCTCTCTCTCTAACTCTCTCACTTTCCCCTGCTCTCTCGCTTCTCTGATCGACGAGAGAGCAGGGAGAATTGAGAGACGATCATTCGTTTCCCGCAGCTATTTCGGGAGAGGGGAAATATACGACAGCAACGATGCAATACGAAAACAGAAGTATGCACCTCAGAATTGGTGAGCAGCCAATCAACACCCACCTTCGCTAGCAATGATAAAGAACTAGGGTCAATTAAATCACAACATTCTCTATTCCGGATGGCTTTGGATGATTATACTGATAGGTCTACTGATAGTCTGCCACGAGTGCCAATCATGATTAATGAAAATTAAATAAATAATTATAAGCTCACCTTGGAGTACACTGCCGACATCTCTCCGCTTCTGAGCACGTTTCGCGCGACGAGAGTGGGAACGAAGTCCTAGAAGAGGGGAATCTGATGATGATGAATGAGAGATCAAAGATCACGAACTTAGGATTTAAAAAAAATTTTCACGGATTTTAAAAATGGACGCAAAATGCTGAAGGAGGAGAAGAGTGTGAAAGCTCAATACGAGAGAGATCAAAGATCAATATCGAAAAGTTTTCAGAAAAGGTAACCGTACCTTGGGATTGGTCGCATTCAACGCATCTCTCAGTCTGTCCAGATTATCGGCCTAAAAATATATATTCAAATTCTATAATTATCTCTCACCCCATCTAATTTCATAAGAAATCTTCGAATCTCTCAATATTTGCATATAATTTTCTCTTATCGAGGGAATTTATAATTATTTTTAAAAGAAACTCTATTTGTTTAGCCCTGAAACAATCGCTCCCCTCACCTGGAACGCGCGCATGTCCGCGAGAGAGCGAGAGCAGGGAATCGCGGCCATTTAGTTCTGAAATAAATTATTTAATTCGACTAAATTGCTCCCGATGTGACGCAAATCGCGACGTGAACGACGAGAAAACAGGGAATTAGCAACAGCTGCTGTAGTTTTATTTCGAAATAGAGTAATCGCCCACGCATTTCGCATTTTCAACAAGAGCAATTTGAAATACGGGGGCATTACAGGCATTTCAAACACGTGTAAACAAGACAGTTACTGCAACGGTCGAGGTACAGTTCGAGATAAATAGAGAGGGAATTGCGTGTATTTCATGTCTGCAACGGCTGCTGTCGAATTGAATGCAGGAAGTAATGTGCAAAACAAGGTAAGATGTAATCTAGCAAGTGAAAAACGAAGATGATACATAATCGTCAACTTTCACGCACCATCTAGATACTAGGTAGATAATTCTCTGTCTTGGCTAAGATATTCTCGTAGGAAACATGCTGTAAAATAGGGAAACATTGGCACGTATTTCGAGTATTTATTTCAAAAAAAAACACGTACTTATTCTCTAGAGTAAACAATGGATGCTCTCTGAATGCCCATGAATGGCTCTCGCAGCTCTCGTGAAGCAGTGGGAAACGAATTGGGTGCTGCTGCTGCATAATTTCCGAGAAAGCGCTCGTAAAGCCGCCCCGAAATGTTTCAGAGCACGGACAATCCCTCTCTACTGACTCGCCAATTGACATTGTATCTGAGATGCCAGAGAAAGAAGAGAGCAGAGAAATGAGATAGGGAGCAAATGTTTCAGACTTGCAAGAGGAAAGGGGCGGAGAGGACGAATAAGGAAGAAGTAGGGATAGTCTTTGCTCTCCTCATTTGGCCTTCTCGCTCGCTTCTCTGACCGATGAGAGAGTGCGCGGAACAAAAAGACTTCGTCATCTCTAAGAAGATGAGAAGGACCGTGGGATCACGCAATCGCTATGAAAGGGCGCAGAAAGGAAGAGGAAGAAGTGTTTCTGGAAATATAAACGAAGAAATGGGGTCAAAAAGAGCATAAAGATTGTGGCGTAGGAAGTGCAATCCACTGACTGTAGAATAATTTTCACTGTACGAAGAGTCCGACAGGATGGAACGCTTCGAAGAAGAGATCAAGAGCAGATGGTGGGAGAGAACGCCTTGAGAAGTGAGGGAAGAATGGATAAACTGCAGAGTTGACCCATTACCCCTTCGAGATGGAAATGGAGAAGGGAGAACAGCTGTCAGGTCGTATGCTTATTTCTCCCGGAGACGCAAAAGAAGGGGAATCGAGTCTCTCACTTTCCCACGATCTCTCGCCTCTCTGACCGACGAGAGAGCATGGGAATTGAGGAGAGTCAGACGAATCCAAGACGGAAAGGAAAGGGAAAGGGGAGAGGTTGAGGAGAAAAACGACGGGCCTGACGGAAACGTAAACTGAGCATCATGTAAGGAAATGGGAAAGGGAGACGGCAAAGGTCGATGGACAGATATATTTGAGAACTTGATGAGGAACATGAAGAAATCCATCAATATCAGAGAAAAATGGGGGTTAACGGAACCGCAAATGACGGATATTGTGAAGGGGAAATGGGGTCAATTGAGGGCCGATTATGGGCCCATAACGTGATTATCCGTTATACAGCCTGCAGGGAAGCTCAAAATAGAGGGGAATCCGTTAGAGGGGTAGGGGTCAATGTAGGGCTTTTCCGATTATGAAGCAACAACATGACTATCCGTAGCAAAGGTTGAATAGAGGCTAACAATGAATAGAATAGCGGGCGTGAACCCAGCGACGAAAGCATGCAAAATGATGATAAGAAACATGGCAGCTGATAAGAATGCCTTTTAACTTTTCATCACAGAATGGGTAGTGATTAATCCCAACAATGTAAGCATGGAAAAGTAACTGAAGAGCTCAGTTTTAGGTATTGCAAAACAAGTATGTCAGGGTGATCAGTCTGAGAGAATGCGCAGAATGAAGAACTACCCATTCAGCATAACGTCGCTAATGCAAACCCGCGTTTGTGCTTCAATCTGCACAGAGCAAGGCAATAAAGACAATGGGACGGGTGGAGGAATAGAATGCTGGGTAAGTGACGGAATTAGTCTCTCCATTCAGTCTGATATATCACATCTCTTACCAGAGAGTGTGCGGAGTAAAGAGACCGTTTCTTGTGAAGCCATCCCTAGAATGAATCGGATAAGTGACAGAATTGATCTCTCCATTCCATCTTTTGTATCTTTGACTACGCTGGGATCTCATTTAGATGAATGAAAAAATATTAAACATGGTTCAGAGAGTCATGAGAGTACGCCAAATGGAGAGACTAAACCCATCCCACGAGTCTTCCCGATTAACTGGGAATGGGCAAGCAAAAAGAATGCATGAATCTACATTTAGCACGCCATTTCGGCTCTATGACTTGACAATATGACAAAAAAAAGTGAAGCGAAATATTATAGTATACATAATGGAGAGCCTGAATCCACTCCTTCTCGATTAACTGGGAATGGGCGAGCAAAAAGAATGCAGAGGCAAGAATCGCATCAGGGAAGAAGCACAGTGATTCAATCTGACTGATGCCATTACAGAAGGGGAGGGAGGAGGGTGGATTGTCCTTCTCTCTCACTTCGCATTGCTCTGTCGTTTCTCTGACTGACAAGAGATAAGGCGAAATGAATAGACGAAAGCAGGAAGGTAGAGGAATCTGAGAGGGGAGAGAGTGTGGGTGAGGGAGAGACTTGACTGTTGCTTGGGGCGAATTTGGTAGGAGTAGGAAAATTGAGGAAGTCTGATTCGAGATAGTGTGGGTAAGGAAGAGAGGGACACTGTTGCTCGAATGGTCAGGGAAGTTGGTGGGCCCATAGGGAAAAGAGGAAAGCATGTACTAACTGTTGTGGTATAGTGACAAGTATTGTGCCCTCACGCAAATTTTGTCACGTTCTCTGTATTGCGTAGAGAAGGTAGCTTCATGGTAGGGTTAACTGAAAACACACTGATAATAAAGAGTGAATAGTACGAATAGTACGTCGACGTTCCAGGGTGAAATGAAACCGGGAACTTATCAGGCACGACATTTCCAATCAAAACTATCGAATCGAAGAGATGACGTGCTGGGATTATGCAAATACGTTTCAACCATTCAACGAATGATGATCAACATCGGATCATGGGAACGCAAAGTCACTGATCAACAGCCACATCGACGTAAATTGAGATAAATTACGTGTTGACCAGTTAGTGAGGGGAACGGGTGTTAGGGGGCACCTGGGTTGAGTGAGTAAGAGCAGATCGTTCGTAATCAGTAATCCGAACTCTTTACACCACATTAACGCGGAATTGTTCGGAAAAGTGCGTTGAAGCGACCGTGGGTGCCAGAATGAGACCAAGGCGCCAGATTGAATGAGTGGTGCGGAGGAGGAGAACGAAAAGGAGGAAGGGAAATAGTGCAGCAAAATATTTACCGGCCTTCTCCCTTCACACAGAATGAGCTATTGCAGGGTTGTTTGTCGGAGGAGATCTAGGAGAGTGGCTTCTCATGTGCCATCTATTCAGTGATGGCTAGTGAGTAGTGGATCAATCAAGAAACGGATCAAATGAGATACTTTAGGGGTGAGGGTGGGCTGAAGAAAAACAGTAGGGTACGTTATGAAAATTTGCAATGGGCCCTTGGTGGTTTGTTTATTTAGCCAACAGCTGCTAAACAAATATGGAGTGGCTACTCGGGCACCTAGGCTGTGCAAAAATATTAGCCGTATCTCATTTTTCAACGCTCTCTAGCTTCCTAAAGACGAGAAACAAAGCGAAATGAAGAGACGTGAAGAACTTGCCCAAAAATGAATGGAGTGGCTGCTCGGCACGAAAATTCATGCAGGAAACTCACAAAGCAGACCCTTTTGTCTCTTACATATTTCATATCGAACTGTCCATGAGAAACCGATACAATAAATATTGTATAGTGGATTCGCAGAACAACCTATTGTCGCTTGCATGCATATTTGATGCTAAACTGACCAAGGTAAATAAATCACCACGAATATAAATTACGAATGGAGAACGGGATAGTCCAAATCGTAAAGCAAGCAATCTCCGCACTCTCAGACAATTGAAAAAAGGAGATGCGTCCGGGAGGTCCCCTTCCTTACTCTTTTCTCTTGCTTCAAATGCAATATCTCCCTATTCCTCATGCTCTTTCGGCTCACTGACTGACGAGATAGTGTGCGAAATGGAGAGACGCAGAGAAAAGCAGAGACCACAATTCGCGCCCCGCCAAATGAGGTGATGGAGGACTACTGCTAGGGACCACAAGGTAGATAGCCGATTTATCACAATGGGGTCGAAAGAGTGTTCAAACTCTCCCTCGTGGTCCCAATTACAACATACTTTTTGCCGTTTGTCAATATCTTGATGCTGAGGTGCGCTAGAGCTCGAAAAGCACGCGCGAAACGCACTGGGGGAGAGGGGAGAAAGACGGGTCGAGAGGGAAGGGGGCGGAGCCTAATTTGCGTGTGTCTCTCTCCCTCCCCCCGCCCTCTCGCTCGCCTCTCCCCGCTCATCTTCGAGGAGAGTGCACAAAATCAGGAAAATTGCTAAAATTCTAATTTTTGCTCTAAAATTCCTAAAATATTCGACTTAATCACTTTGTCAAGGTGCATCAGGATCGGAACACTAGAACCCCTCTAAACGCTGTTTTTCCAACCTTACTTATCGATTTTGACCAACTTATCGTAGCCCGATCATGATGCACCTTGGGATTCTTGTGAAGATGGCTGATAGCTATCGAAAGCACTTTAGATTGTTTAATTTGGTTGCGTATTCGATTTGTGCACTCTTCGCGCAGGTTTTGGTGCGATTCCTTTCCCCTCAAAGGGGGCGGAGCCTGCGGTCTCTAACTACTGCGATGAAGGGAGATGAAGTGGTCTCTTCTCTCTCAGAAACGGTTTCTTAATTTCACACACTCTATCGCCTGTGAGAGGTGAGAGTGCAAGTGAAATGTAGATAGTCATTCCTTGCCTGTCTATTTCTCATGCAGAATAGCCTTATTACCTCTGAAAGGTCAGAGAAAGCGAGAGACAACGCGAAAGTGAGAGAGTGCAGACAAAGAAATGCATGCATTGCGCAGTGACCGGAGAATGACCGGGCCGGGAACGACGAGGGTAAATGACGGCTCTATGGAAATTTCACTAAAGAAATACCGGAAGACGTGAAAACTTTATGCGATTTTCAGAAGACTTGCGAGCGAAACTCTTTCTTCAAAAGTGAGAAAGCCGGCACTTTCCAATTCTAACTCGAACTTTGGGCTCACTCATGCATATGCAGTAGCCGGGAGAAGGACCGAGGAAAAGTAGCTGAGAAAAGCCGGCTCCTCAGCTCCCGGATCTCAGTGTATTTCTTGAGGGGGATCTGGGCTATTGTTATTACTCGGGTAAGCGAGAGGGGGATATCATAGCAAGGGGGAGAGGGGGGAGGGTAAGGTAGACGGGCTTTATAACGATAGTTATTTCGGGGAAATCATCCGCGCCCTTGCGAGAGATATCATAGCTAGAGAAGAAGAGATGAAAGAGATGAGGGAAAGGTGAAAGAGAGAACTCTGCAATGCATTGGTCCTCTCTTTTTGCTGCTATATAAGAAGTGGGAACGCTGAATAAGCGCAGGCGAGTGTGTGAGCAAGACAGTCAGAAACGAAGGGAATGTGGGGAAAGTTCAGATCTTCAGATCTGTTGAACCGGACGCCTTTTTAGTCTAAGATGAACGAGACAGATAAACACAATTGGAAGAAGATAATGAGAAGGTGTGACGAACTTTCAGGAGAAAAAACTGAAAAAAAGTGTTGGAGAAAGTGGGAAATGTGAACAGAGGATTGTTCAGATCTGTTGAGATGGAGAAGATTTTACAGCGTGAGCCAAGCGCGTAGTGAGAAATGTGTGTAGATTGTTACAAGCACAACATTACAATACACCAAACATTGAGTGCGCCAGGAAGATGGTAAAAAGGGGATGTGAGGAGATGGCAATCAAGAGATTCGTGCTGAAATGCGATGAAATGTTGGCGGGAAAGGTGTGAGATGAGCGATGGAGGAACGCGATTGGAAGAAGAAGTTCAGTGAGAATGAAGTGGTGAACTGAGTGACACCAAGCGTTGATGAAGATGGAGTGGGATCAGGCAAGGGGAAGTTGAGGTGAGAAGATGACACGATCGGAGGAGCACTTGCTCAAGAGATATTGGTGTAGGATTAATGATAAAGTAATTAACAGATCAGAGAATGCAGCATTAATTGATCAGTGCAGTGTTCAAATCAGCGATAGGGACTTGATTTGATGAAGAGATGGAATGGCGAGAATGAGATGAGAGGTGAGAGGATCAGCGAGAAGAGAGAGTGAGAGGACCCTCTCTGTGTTTGGCTTATCCTGACAGCTAAACTTCCCTGCTATTGACCAGTCAGTAGGAATAAACAAGAGGAAGGTAGGCGAGGGTGAAGATTATAGCTCAATGAGCGCCCAATAGTTGATTTATTAATAGGTTTGTTCGACGACGTGCAGACTATCGAACGAGCAGTCAAGCAGCGGTTATCGGAGCGGTGAAACATATCTGAACCACGAAAGCTATTCAAATTATGAGGCGTATCCTGACATCAGTAGGAATAAACAAGAGGGAGGGGGATGATTGTTGCTTGGTGAGCGCTCAATAGTATTATTTCTTCCACGACACGAAAGCGGCGAGAGACTGTTGATATCGATGTCAAAAAGAATTTGGCCCTACGGTGAAACACATCTGAACCACGAAAGCCTATCAAATAAAGGTAAAGGTAAAGGTAAAGGTGTTAGGCATTTTCCTCGCTAGGGCGGGCTCTGCCACCCCAAGCCAATTCAGCGTTCAGTCTGTCCCTTTCGGCGACCTATGCGTGAGGCTATACCGCCCGTGTTGTGTGCACGTGGTAGGGGATTTCATTACTGTAGTTTTCACCACTTCCAACATTTCTTAACCCCCTTGGTGTGGGTGGATCTGACGGTGGTGTGGGTGGATCTGACGGTGGGTGGGGTGGAAATATTGCAGCATATTATCGCTGGTCACTTCTCTTTCCTATTGATCAGCTAGGTCAAGTCAGGAGGAATAATCAACGAGGTGGGCGATTGCTTGCTTGATCGAAATAAACAAAAATTGTCCTGACAGCTCACCTCCCATTGACCGATCAGCGGGTCGGTTAACTGGCGTAAACAATGAACAGGAAGGAGAAGGATGGTACGCGAGACGGTGTCAATAGGGCATGAATCATTTGATCACTTTGTGATTTTTACCGAACAAAATGCAGCCGGATCGTGGACAAAATAATCCTTCATTTGGAATTGATAACGAGATAAAATATTGTAAGCAGCGGGAGAAAAACTGAAATCTTCGAAGACGATCTCGTCCCACTCTAACCCCCGCCCTGAAACCTAACCCGCCTCCAACCTCACAACTGAAACATGCAACCCCGGAACCGAGAATGAGTAATCCCAATCCCTCCTCCTCTCTCTCCCTCACCTATGAACATGATACATCCAAGTGGTCTGCAATACGGTAGGTAACACAATTCAAAACCAATGAAATCACTAAAAATTTTGGTCTCTGCCATAATTCAGATAACTAGTCTCCTTCGGAGGCAAGACCCTGCGGGTGGCATGCAAATCGTATCTGCTTATCACAACTGAGTGAGGGGTTCAGACAAATGGGTTCAGACAGGCTGGGATCAGATAATTTTTTTTTCGAAATATGCCAAGACACGCTCATTGAAAGCGATCTCGTCCCACTCTAACCCTCGCCCTGAAACCTAACCCGGCTCGAACCCGACAACTGAATCATGCAACCGAGACTGAGTAATCCCAATCCCTCCTCTCTCTCCCACCTATGAACATGATACTTCCAAGAGTGACAAATACGGTAGGTAACACAATTCACATGCTAGGATGTCAGAACCACAAAAATCACTTGGCTTCTGCCTGGTTTCAGTTTGTATTTTTTTCTTGGAATACGCGGAGACACAATCATTGAAAACACTATCGTATCGCTTATATCTCCGCCCTGAAACCTAACCCGGCGCAAACTCAACACGCATAACCCAGGCAAAGTGAATTCTCCACGTATCACTTCTGACAGACAGATACCATTTCCATATGAAAAAGGCTTAAAATGCACGCATCAAAATAGCTTTGATCGATTGTAAATGTAACGTTCGAATAATGATCAACAATCTTCGAACATGATCTCGTTCCACTCAACCCCCCGCCCTGAAACCTAACCCGGCTCGAATCGAACAACTGAAACATGCAACCCGGAACCGAGACTGAGTAGTCCCTCTCTTCTCTTGGTCTGTCTCTCTCATTACCCTATTCTCTCTCGTCTCTAGAGTTCGAAATACGGGTCGCCGTCTCTTCATTTTACGTGCTCTCTCACCGGTCAGAGAGGCGAGAGAGTGTGTGAAATGAAGAGACGGCGACCCGTATTTCGAACTCTACTCTCTCGCCTCTCTCTGACTGGCGAGAGATAAAGCGAAGTGAAGAGACGAGAACATTGCTCCCTCTTCCTCCCACCCGCGTGAACATGATACATGCACTGGACCGATTGAGTATTCGAGATATTCTATGACTAACGCCATAAAGAGGAGATAGAAGATGTTCAGGCCTGAACTGAGCAAAATATGTTCGCGCTCATTACAGACGCGAGAAGTAGAATGATTTTCTGCGATGACCTAGGAGGGGCCTGATTGAGTACTCGAGCATCCCTTCTTGGTCAATAAAGAATACGGATAGATCGGGTTGAATTATATGAATTACGAGCGTGAAAGAAATAGTGTACGCTTGGGATCCGCCATGCGTATTTATCGTAGTGATGAAAATATACGAGCTAGTTGCGCACAACCAACCGCTTCTCTCAACTTGCTACCATGCCAACAAAAATGAAAATTCTATTCGATTCTAGAATTGGTGAGCGATGCAGAGAGAACGTTAGATAAATAATAAGAACAGCGCTTGACTGGCAAGAATTACACGCCTCCAGCATCTAAGAGGCGCTGGCAGAAAATTTGAATAAACCAACACTAAAGATGCGGACCGCCTTGAAGCACTAAGAGGAGGGGCTCGTCTCTTCATTCCACTCGCTCTCTCGCCGGTCAGACACAGTGAGAGAGCATGCGAATGTGAGAGAGTCAGAGAGGCGCTTGCCCGTGGCATAAATTAGCACATCAAACCCAATCGGCCGGGCTGAATGGACAGCTAGAGATAGAGTGATGAGAGAGGCTGTAGATGATAGAGAAAGACTAGAGACCATGGGGATAGAGAGAGTCCAGACAGGTTAGAGAAGATCGAGAGAGTGTACAAATAGAGGAGAGCAGGTTAGAGAAAACGAGAGAGTATGTCAATAGAGGAGAGTCCAGACAGGTTAGAGAGCAGCGAGAGAGCGTGGGAAAGGAGGAGAGTGTCTCGAAGAGTGACTGGCTGGTGGCGTAACAAGAGTGATTGATATGCGAAGGCGGCCACTCCTTCTCGATTAGCGATGCAAGGATGGATCTGGCTACTCCACTCAAGAACAGACAGATTATGAAAGATAAATGAATGATGAATAGGATAGGATGAAGGAACAGTGGTCAGTGAATAAACGCACGATAAGAACAATTTTCCCGATTATCCAAGTAGGATTGGATAGAGTGGGGGAGCACTGGTCAGTAGAGCTCGAGAAATGATACCACCGTCTCTTCATTTTGCACACTCTCTCGCCCGCTCGGACGACGAGAGAGAGTGCGAAATGAAGAGACGATGGTGTCATTTTTCGAGCTCTACTGGTCAGTGATTTATGATACATTCATAGTAAAACAACAAGTAGGACATGGATTTGGTAGCCACGGAGTCCTATCACAACAATGAGATTGAGATTGACGGCTAGGGTGATTGAAATGCGAAGGGGGGGGGGCGTTCATTCTCGATTAGCGATGCAGGAATAAATCTAGTCTCTTCAGCTCGTTTATCTCTCGTCAATCAGAGAAACGAAATTCCGTGTGAACATAGAGACAAAGATGGCTGTGTATTAGAGATGGAAGCAAGAGATCAATGGTGGAAGGCACGGGACAGTGGTTTATCTCACAATGGTCACTAAACAAGACTGGCCACTCGGTTGGCACCAATCACAGTAGATTTGGCAAGACAGATAGCCCTAGATGCAGGATAGGACAATTGAATAGGGCAATTGCCAGCACGGAAGCTACAATGGCGCTTTCCGCCGGTGATTTATGGCGCATTTTGAAGTACTTCTACTCGGTATCCAAAAAGTGAACCAAAGAGTTGAAGGAATCCCAGACAAATACGAACGCGAATGCTCCACATAGATAGAATAAGTTTAGAGAAAGCAGGATCAAACGTGTTAGATCAGAGAGAGGAATGGAGATATCGCTAAATAGATCGCTACTTTCCTCCATTTCTTTCTATCAGAAAAATGGTACGATGCGATCTATTTTTATACGGAGAAGGAAAATGAGAGAAATCATTCAAAAGATCAAGTCAGTCGGTTATTGTTGTCATTGTATTTGATCTATTCTCTCCGCAGCAAGAAAAATAAATGAAGACCGAAAGATTACAATTATCAATGGAAGAATCGGATCATTTCGAAAAAGATCATTTCGAAAAAGCATCGTTCATTGTTGCTACTTGATCTCCCTCTCTCCACTCTCTCCGCCGCAGAAAGAAAAGAAGCGGTCTGGCGCACACAATTGATGACTGGGAAGAAGGGATTGAGCAGTGATCGCTCTCTTCATTCTCCCTACTCTCTTGTACTCTCTGACCGGCGAGAGAGCGTGCTGAATGGAGAGAGTCCAGGCTAGTCTCTGCCTCTCTCCATTTCGCACACTCTCTCGTTCTCTCTGATCGACGAGAGAGCATTCTGAATGGAGAGACCCCTGCTGCAACGAGCAAGGATGTAATGTGAGGGAGGGCTGTGAGATAGCAATCTCTGGGAAGAATGGGGGAGATTGACTGACCAGATAGTGGGTTGAAATGCAATAGAAATAATGGAATCTCAGATTAGATCTTGCAATAGTTATTCTTATTCTGCAATAATTTGCAGATTACAGAAGGAACAATATTTTAGGAGGCAAGCTATGGGCACATTTATTTATTTTTAAATATGTGTTTTGCTTTGTACCCGGTTGTACATCGATGAAGTGAAACGAAACGGGTTCTACGTGGACGTTGAAACATATTCGGTACGGCGTAAGTTTCTTCATTTTATTTCTTTGTATTTTTTAATAAAAATTGTTTTATCAAGTGCGAAATGAATATTGACTCAAAACGGAAGCATTCGAAACATGATCAACTCAAGTTTATCAGAATTTAGTATTATTTTCAACTGCAAGAAGGAAACGCATCTGCCAAAGCTAAAGTCGAGTCATTCTAAGAAACGGTGAAACTCAACTGATTCTTCTTTCTACATTCCACTTTTGTGGGAGGATTTTCGCATGAAAGATGTTTCTTTTCAGAATAATATTGAATTTTGAAATTATCGAAAAATATGTTATTCGGATTTGAGGTAAAGAAGTGAGGCCACAACACCGATAAACCTCCGGCAAAGAGCGCCGATCATCGGGCAAATGACTGGAGAGGAAGAGAGAAATAGCGCCACTCTCTCGATTTTACATGCTCTCTCTCGCTGCTCTGACTGGTGAGAGAGCATGTGGAAATGAGAGATCATTTCACTTGCTCTTTCGCCAGTCAGACAGTGTCAGAGAGCATGCGAAAGTGAGAGAGGCAGATCATTACTTGGGCAAATGAGTGGAGAAGAGAGAAATAGTGCCACTCTCTCCATTTCACATGCTCTCTCGCTGCTCTAACTGGTGATAGAGTGGGCTAAGTGAAGAGATCATCTCACCAGCCAGACTCTCTTCATTTCACTTGCTCTCTCGCCAATCAGAGAGTGTTAGAGAGCATGCGAAAGTGAGAGAGGCAGATCATTACTTGGGCAAAAGCAAGGAATAAAAGCGAATGACTCCAGGCAGACGGTGGAAAGCAATGGAATGAACAGGGTGGGGCCCTCGGAGATCCTCAACATCCTCGGATCAGCGAAAAAATCAATTGTCGCTTGCACGGTCACTGTCCCAAAAGAATGCGGAATGGGAAGAGGGATATAATCTCAAAGCAGTCCGAGTAGGCAAGAGGATGCGGGGAGAACTCAGTTTCTTGATGAAAGAAGAGGAATGTGAAGTCCAATAAATGTGCCCGGGGACAAAAAAAGTGCATTGCATGCAAGGTTCTCAGAATATGGACATCAAATTGAAAAGGGAAGAATAATGACGACGAGGAGCAACGTTTCTTGCTAAAACAGAGAACTAATTACGACGAATTCGATGGGAATTTGATGATGTGGTAGTGAGGGTCGAGGAGAATTGGCCAAGAATTGCCATTTGATCCTTTTCGTCGGTCTGTAGGGCAGAAGAGGCAAAGAATAAGTGAACTGAAGGACCAAATGAGGTGCCGGAAATTCGCATATGCTTTGCGCACGCGTGAGAAAAGGCACAAATGCAAAGGTGCTTCCATGTCTCCTTTTGAGCGAATTTCGAAAAATTATGATAAAAATTCAATGGATACCGTTCAATACAGGGACCGCACAGATTTAGTCCGATCAGGTTTGATCAGAATGCAACACAAGGGTCAGAAAAAGCGTTGCTAGATATGAAAAATTAGATTCTCCATATTTTTAAATTCATATCCTGAGCATGATCGTTGCGTTTGAATTCTGTCAAACCTTATTCCAACGGTGAAACATATCCATAAAAAATAGAGTTTTCTATTCCAATTCAGGAAAAATGGTACGAAAATTCCCAACAAATATTGTTTAGGACTGCGATATGTTATGCCTAGGAAGGAGAAGAATAACACACAATCAAATGATTGGCGGCCAGAGGTAAGTCTAACAAAGAAGACAAATTAGAGTTTCGAGTAGCATTTTGTCATTTTTTGCCATGTCTCTAATGTCGTTATCGTTGATTTCGAATTCTGTCAAACCCTATTGCCACAGTGAAACATATCCCAAAAAATTTCTAATTTCTTACAAGTTGCCAACGACTTTTCAATTTTCGGCATTATAACAAGGAGCAGAGAAGCAAACAATCAAATAGGAGAGGCAGTCCTTCCTATCTATTGGGGCCACAGGTAGGCACAGAAGGAGTAAGAATGAGGAGGAATAAACAGTCAGACACATAACGGAGTCTCATTTGACAATTTTGGACCTGTGAAGAGCAAATTGTAACGTTCAGGAATCGAACCAGAGTTCATTCGCATCTAGGCAGAACTAGGGGAAGCAGAATAACACACAATCAAATAGGATAAGTCACGGTCCTACCTCTTTACTACAGGTGGGGCACAGAAGGAGCAACACAAGAGAGGAATAAACAGTCGAACGCGTAACCTGGCGCCCCATTTGGCTGGCAAAGACTATATTAGCCATGTGACACGCAAAATGTAACGTTCGGGAATCGAGCCAGAGTTCATTCGCATCTAGGGAGAACTAGGGGAAGCAGAATAACACACAATCAAATAGGATAAGTCACGGTCAGACTTCCTGCCTACAGGTGGGGCACATGAGGACCTGCTAAACGGCTAAACTAAACTAAACTCAGGTAAACGCATGTCCAGTTAGATATACTAAGACTATGATGCTGCTGTGAAGCGCAAAAATAGGGTTCGTTCGAATCTAGGTCAGAATACACACAGTCAAATAGGATAGGCAGTCACGGTCCGGCGTCCTGCCTACAAATGGGGCACAAAAGGAAATACCCAGTAAATGGTAGATCCAAAGGTTGAAAATTAAGAGGTCCGTCTAGAAGACTCGAATGTAATGCAATATTAGCGCTATCGCTCTCAGACTGCATCTTCCGATGGTCCAATGAGAGAAGAATAACACACAATCAAATAGGAGAGGCAGTCACGGTCCTACCTCTTTCCCACAGGTGGGGCACAGAAGGAGCCAGAAAGCCCGCTTACCTTCCCCTTCTCGAGTCAGAGACGACTAGAGAGTACATGAAAGAGAGAGACGCAGACACAGCGACCTGACTCTCTCACTTTCCCCCCTGATCTCTCGCGTCTCTGATCGACGAGAGAGCAGGGAGAAACGAGAGAGTCAGGGGATTGCCAGAGTAACAGTATACACAAATAGAGAGAGCTAAAGGTAAGCCACACCCCCCCAAAGTAATACCTCAGACAAACAGGGTAAGAGGAGACTGGCCTTCCGCCGGGCCTGAGACAAGGGAATAGAGTATCAATTGGAGGGGATCTTAGAGTAGTGCTCTATCCCCTAATATTTGTCTATCACCTGTGAGAGAAATGGCCTGTTGAGCCGGAAAGCTTCTAAAATATCCAAAATCGAAGTCCAATGAACACTAAAAGCACCACTTTTCTATTCATGAAAGCAGGAAACGGTCAAGGAAAGGAGAAGAAAAAAAGGACCAGTAGTTTTCTATAGCGAGGAATGGTCTGACTGTTTCACTTTTCCATGCTCTCTCGCTTCTCTGGCCGACGAGATAGCATGGGGAAATGAGAGAGTCTGAGCAGATGAGGAATGGAAGGGGACAGCAGGGCCATTGAAGCATTCATAATCGAATCTGGGAACGAATACAAGAGAACTGAATGGTCTGACTCTCTCACTTTCCCGTGCTCTCTCGCCCTCTCTCACTGGTTAGAGAGAAGGGGAAATTGAGAGAGTCAGGCAGAGAAAGGACTGTCTGACTCTCTCACTTTCCCGTGCTCTCTCGCCCTCTCTGACTGGTTAGAGAGCAGGGGAATTTGAGAGAGCGGGCAAGCCTTTAGTTGTACTTGATGTCACTCCATTTCGAGGAGGAGAGGCTATCCCTTTTCACACAGGCGCCCCGAAAACAAAAGGAAGCAGGGAAATGGTATTATCTCATGTAAGCGCTAGTTATTCCTGGAATATCAATAACAACAACAACACAACAATGACGCTCTCGGGCATAGTTTTATGGCACGCTCTTCACAAGAAAATATTTCACCAAACCGTAGCACGCGTCAAATTCATGACTAATCATCGGAAATACGGAAGTTCATCAACGAACTGATAAATCGCACCGATTTTCACATAAAATCCTATGAAGAAGCACGTTGTGCCTAGAATTAGCGTGCAGTTCGAATCACGGGTGATCGTGTCTTCATTCTTCACACTATCTCATCGGTCTGAGAGGCGAGAGAGCGTGCGGAATGAGGAGAGCTTCCCTCTCATTCCTCACTTTGCATAGTCGCCCGCGCGGTTCGTGGGACGCCTTCTTTAAGAAATTTTTGTTGGCGAAATTTCTTTATTCAACACACGATAGCAAGAGATGAGTGATGAACAAGTTTATGGGATTTCCACGGTCGCTTCAGAATACGCGTTGAAACAGTCAATCACGGGGGCCAGCGCCGACGTCAAGCGCGTTGATCCGCGGCGTCGCGCCATTCCCGAGGCCTGCAGGACGTCCGCTTCGAGGGCCTCGATCATGCTGTCGGCATCCGTGCCGCTGCCCGAGATCCTGTTCAGTTTCGCAGCTATATTTCCCAGGCTGAGCAGGCGGAGATCCGTGTCGCTCAAGGGGCCGATCGTGTTACGCACGCACGTGACGAGCCGGGCCTTCGGGCTCCCGGCAGTCGTCGGAGTGATGAAGCAGCAGAGCAGCAGGAGGATCGGCAGCAAGGAGGAGACACGGGCACTCATTGGGGGAAGGGATGTCTCGAATGAGGAGGTGGATTGCTCGGCATAGTTCGCCTTTTATACTCGCTCATTTTCGATCACTGCATTTTTCTCTAACACTGCTTTGTGCATCTCTAACACTGGTCATTTTTCTTCAAAACTGTTCATTTTTCGCTAAAACTGCGCTTCCCTGATACTCAATCACTGTCAACCTTCTCTATCTATGTTGATCATTGTCTAACTCTTCTCTGTAAATCGAATTCGACGACGAATTAGAGGTTCCCTTTCTTAAACTTTCTTACGTGATTCTAACGTGATTCTAAAAACGTGATTCTCAGTACTATGAGAGCCTCTGGTTGTCAAGCGTAACTTGAACATTTTTTTGGACATAACTTTATCCACACTACAGAGATTGATTGGTGATTTCGACTTGTCGATAATTATTGGCTAATTCATTCTTCTTCCGGCACTCGCTCAGGCGTTGTCCGGAATAACCGCGATTGGGCCACTGCTCATCTTGGGCTGAAAAGTCATGTTTTAAAAATATAATTATTTAAAATCGAGTATACTATCTTTGGAGCAATTCTAGGTTACTTCAGGTCAAAAGATCTCAGTACTCTTCCATCGGGTAAGCAATAAAGTTCAAAGATCAAAGATCAAGCTCACATTCTTCTCGTCCTGCTCCGTGACCGTCGTCTTCGAGCGCGACTCGATGCTGCGAATAATTTATTAATTCATTTAAATTTGTAATTTTGTAAAAAAAATATCCGCTACTTGAAAATGGTTCTTTTTCGTATTAATTTTGAAATATTTTAGAATAATAAAAAACTTTTAAATTTAAATAAATTTAAATATGCACCTCGCATCCCTGCGCTGGAGCGTCGTGACCACGCGCGACGTGTAGAAGGCTGAAGAAAAGTAAATAATTAATTAATTATTATTTAACTATGCAATAAAAAAAAGATTTAATGTGCGGGATACATGAGCACGATACACCGTGTATCATACACGATGCTTTTTTAAAATTTATTCAATTTGCTAATTAATTAATTACTTAATTAAACACACCATGCTGATCCATGTGCGGGTCCCTTCGAATCGTCACCGTGCGATCGCCGTCCGCGTCCGCCGCCTTGTTGCGGGGGCACTGAAAAATCATAATTTATTTATTTTAATACTTACAAGTATTTTAATTTTAATCATTGTTAATTGCTAACCGGTTAAAACATATTAATATCCCAGGAATATTTGCAAAAAAAGAAATGATACAGTTTCCATGGCACGGCTAATCGTAATCAAAGAATGTACAGTACATCGTAGCCTTCCATATTCATAATAAAAGAACAATTGCCGCCTTACATCCCCAGCCTCAATCAATATTTCTCACATCATGCAGCAGGCACTTCTCCGTCAGTCCACTCCGCTGATCCCTGCCCTGCCAGTCCAGCGGGTTGCACAGGTGCCCGGCCGGCGTGCACTTGTCGAGAAGCGTCTGCGAGAGATCAAAGATCAAGTTCAGAATACTAGAGATTAAAGACCAAAGATCGTAAGGTAGGCATCTCAGAGATAGTTCTGTACGGAATTCGGAGAAGGGCCAAGTGAAAACGATTGAAAGGATGAAAGATCAGAGATCAAAGACCAAAGACCAAAGACCAAAGATCAGAAGAGCCATTGGATACCTAATATCAAAGGATATGCCTTCTCGAGAACGGTTCAAAGGATGAAAAATCAGAGATCAAAGACCAAAGACCAAAGATCAATCTTCCCCACCCGAATGTGCTCGTAGCCCACGCGGTCCGGCATCTGCAGCTGCCGCAGGTAGCTGCAATATTAAAAAAAATATATATTTAATGCTATTATTATATAATTTTCTTATTCGAAGTATCCAAATGTCTGGAAAGAAAAGGCGTTATTGACTCTCGGAATAAATAAAGAAGAGATCAATTCATATTTTGATCTTTGATCTTTCGAAAACGTACCTGAGAATGTGGCGGTAGCTGGCGGGCATGCGCTCGCTGGTCGTCGGGACTGCAAAGGGTTTATTGATTCAGAGATCAAAGATCAAAGGGCAACAATCTACTAAAATAATAACTAATTATCTTGAATTTTATTTTTTTCGATAAAAAATATTACGCACACTGCGCGGCGCCCTTCCACAGCGACTCCTTGATCTCGAGCGCCTTCGCTTCCTGGGGAATTATTGTTTCGTCGCTTTTGAAAGATCAAAGATCAACTTCTACAGTTCAAGGGCACAACCATGATTCAAATGGCAAATTTTTGAGCAGTTGGATCAAAGACGGAGCTTAAAGATCATAGACCAATATCACAAGCACCTTGTCCACACTGTATTCTTAATTCCAACAAATATCAAGATAAAAGACCAAAGATCAAAGACCACCCCGTACCTTGGCCGCCCTGTCCGGCTCGGTGTCCAGCGGCAGCCATGACGAGTCGTACAGGCACATCATCATCCAGAGCCTGCAAAAATTACAAAAAAAAATTATTTTCGAAAATAATAAAGAGAACAAAGATCAATCTCATAAGCGAATTTCCTTCCAGATTTTCTTCCGGCGCCTCTTCCCAACTTCCCGCTGGGCTCGTTTCCCAATTTCGCAAGTCTACAAAATATTAATACTCCTCCCACTGCTCCTACAACTCCATCCACTATAACGGCAACACGTGATCCGATAAGTAGAGCGCTCAAGCAACTCAGATGCGTGGCCAAGTAAGCTTTGTTTGTGCGAAAACGAACGTCTATTCAAAGATCAAAGACCAATGAGTATAATAATTCAGGTGCGCAAATGGCTGCGAATCGGAGAAAGAACTGCATCAGTGCATGATGAATTGCCACACTTACTGTCAATTGTTCGCTTGAAGAGGATCAAAGATGAAAGATCATGATTCATTTGAATTCAGTTCAAATAAATCCATTTTCCCGTCGTCGGATAAAGATGATTTGTCATTGTATTTGTTCCGAAGGATTGATACAATCAAAGCGAAAAACAGATTCTCGCCAAAAGTTCAAAGATAATTTTGTTGAAAGGTAGATTATCTACCACGCCATCGGCATTTTCTGCACCTTCCCTTAATCATGTTGCGTTCCGAACCACCAGCGCTAAAGATCAAAGATAAATCTCCTCACCACGCCTCCACATCCTGCTGCGGGAAGCAGTTGTCATCCCGGAGGCGAGCGCGCGACGCGCAGTAGGGAGAGAACGGACGAAGGACGGACTTGTTCGCGGATCTGAGATCGTTTCCTGGTATCTATTATTGAAGCAGCACAAAAATTTTCTTCAAGGATATCTATGAATTGTAGCGAGTAGCCTGGAAGCGCATAAACAGCTAAAAAAGTGATGAGTTGATGTGAGCTGGCTATACTAAAAAAAACAACTTATCCTATCATATTTATCAGAGATCAAAGATCAGAGAGAAGGAACCTGAGCAATGCCCCGTCGCTGTCGATGTACGGGCGGATGGCGAGGGCCTGGTTGATGAAGATGAGCTCCTCGCCCGGGCGACCGAATCCTGAACATTACCATCATTTGTTTTTTTTTGTTTTTCCCAATAAATTGTTTCCATTATGCCTTCATGACTTTTTATGAAAACGTTTTTCTGAGCATTTTTTATAATAGCTGATATCTGGCATAATCTTGAGTACGCTTCCTCGCCACTCAGCCCGGAGGTTTCAGATTAAATTTAGATTTCAGATCTGTGACATTGTTGCATACTACGACACGGTTTACAAAGGTTTGACTGAAGATCAAAGATAGAAAATTGAATACCGATGCAGAAGCTCTGCAGGGACACGTCGCGCAGCACGAAGCCGGCGTGGTGCAGGTCGCGGAGTGCCTGAGGAGAGGAGAGATCAAAGATTAAAGGCCAAAGATCAAAAATAAAAGATCAAGGGTCAATAGTAGACATTGATAACCAAATGCAAGGTCCCGGTGAAGTTCAAATTTAGAGATCAAAGATCAAGAGATGCTTTGCAGAGATGCAAAATTTAAATCAGATTGGAAAGGTCAAAGATCAAAAATAAGAGATCAAAGATCAAGGAGACAGCTGACCATGATCGTGTGGATGGCGATGTGGTGCAGCGTCCACGCGGTGAAGCGGCCTGAATATATATTTTTTCTTTATTTGGTTTTGAATTCCCTGACGTACATTGCTAGCTCAGAAAGTTTTTGTTACGCTATCTCTAACTTGACTATTTCTTCCAAAATTTCCACAAAAAAGGTATTCTTCGAACTGACTATGAACAAAAAAAAAGATATTACCGTACCTTCGCACAGATTGCGGCAGATGTACTCGAGCGTCGGCCCGGGCCGGTTCATGATGATGTACTGCAATCGTGCAAAGTTTTGCGCCAGGTCAAAGATCAAAGATCACAGACCAACGATATAAGTCCAAAGATCGAAGTCCATGGACCAAACACGATGGCCATCAGATGACCATGCCCAACCCAAATAGCAAAAGCCACAGATCAAAGACTAAAGCATCAAAGATCACCTAGGATCAAAGACCAAAGACCAAAGATCAATCACCCACCGAGAAGTCCTTGGTCGCTCCCCAGTCAGACATAGCCATCAAATGGTCGTCATCAGATGACCATGACCCAACCAAATGCAGGTCAACGATCAACAACTAAAGATCAAAGACCAAAGATCAAAGATCACTCATAAGACCAAAGTTCAAAGTACACACGTCTAAGATCAAAGATCAAACCGAGAAGTCCTTGGTCGTTCCCCGGTCGGTCATGGCCATCAGATGGTCCTCATCAGATGACGATGACAAAACCAAAAATCAGGTCAAAGATCAACAGCCAAAGATTAAAGACCAAAGATCAAAGACTAAAGACCAAAATTCAAAGACCAAAGTTCAAAGACTAAAGACCAAAATTCAAAGATCAAACACCCCACCGAGAAGTCCTTGGTCGTTCCCCGATCCGTCATGGCCATTAGACGACCATAACAGACCAAAGACCGAAATACAAAGATCAAAGATCGTCTAAGATCACCTATCGACCAAAGACCAAAGTCTAAAGATCAAAGATCAAACCGAGAAGTCCTTGGTCGTTCCCCTGTCCGTCATGGCCATCAGATGGTCGTCATCAGTTGGCCATGACCACACCAAATCCAGGTCAAAGATCAACAGCCAAAGATCAAAGACCAAAGTTCAAAGACTAAAGACCAAAATTCAAAGATCAAACACCCCACCGAGAAATCCTTGGTCGTCCCCCGGTCCGTCATGGCCATCAGATGGCCGCGCATGCACGGGTGCACCTGCTCGGCGACGAGCAGCATCGCCACCTCGGTCTGGAAAGGGCAGAGATCAAAGATCAAAGATCAATATCCTTCTAAAGTTCCTATGGCGGTGTCTAAGGGGTCCTAAAGTGACTAAGATGGACTTAATAACAGGGAAAGAAGAAGCGCATGCACGCATGAACTTGCTCGGCGACGAGCAGCATCGCTACTTCGGTCTGGAATAGTTTAGAGATCAAAAATCAATATCCTTCGAAAGTTACCTAGGGTGCCGAAGATGACTATTGCCGTCTAACGTGCCTAAGATGGACTTTATAAGAACAGGTGACCTCGGTCTGTAAGAGATCAACGATCAACGACAGGAGATCGACTACCCACAAATGGTTATAGACAGATGCACTTGGGCAAGGAAATGCGATGTTCGCTAATGCCTTTTCAGATTTTTTTACGAAATGAACACAATCGCTCAAAGTCCAAAGCCGAAAATCAAAACTTCAAAGATCAAAGATCAAACTATCAGACCTGCATGGTGTACAGCTCGCTCTGGTTGCCGCCGTGCTTGATTGCCTTGAGCAGCTGGTGCTGAAAGGATGGAAGGATTGGGTCAGAGATCAAAGATCAAAGATCCGAGGTCAACTGGTGTCGTGATCAGGTGGACTACCGAATCCTTCCATCCTTATTCCGACTGCACATCATTTCAGCATTCCAGGAAAACAGGTTCAAGTTCTGGCATCCGTGCTTCGTACTACCCTCGATCATTCCTTCAGGCACCTTTTATCTACTCCCTTCGGCTTTCTGAGCACCGTCCTCAAGTCTAACGTAACCCGGAAAAAGTCCCGATCACTTGATCTTTGATCTCTCACCCCATGCTTCTTGCTGCCGACGATGAAGGTGTTCGGGCAGCCGTAGCAGTCGACCGCGCCCACGATCTCGTAGCTGGAAAGATCAAAGATCAAAGATCAAAGACCAAAGATCAAAGATCAAATCGCTCACATTCTCCTCAACGAGTCGAGGTAGCGGCTCTTCTTGAGCCCGTCGACGAGCGCGAAGCGAGAGATGAAGTCGTCTTCGACCTGGAAGGATTGGTGGGATGGGGGGGGGTCAGAGATCAAAGATCAAATCCCTGGTCAGAGATCAAAGATCAACTAGAGAAGGACACAGAGACCAAAGACCTAATGTAGAACTTCTGAGATAAGTTCGGAAGCATGAAGGCTTCCCCACAAAACCAGAGACTAACTATCAGCTAGAGTATCGCGCAGAGATCAAAGACCAAGAAGTGGGAATCCTAGAGATCAAAGATCAATGCGCGCAAACTCACGTAGGGCAGCGGGACGGGCTTGGCGCCGACCTCCAGATACATGGCGAGGGAGGAGAAATGAGGGAGGAGAGGGAATGAGGGGTGAGGGGGGGATGTAAATGAAGAATGAAATGAGATGTAAATCGAGTCTTGAGAGGCGACAATTCAGATGAGATAATCTTGTTGTTTGCTTGAGAGGACTGCGATTTGTGAGACTTCGTATTAATGATGCTTAGAATCGCTTCGTTACGCTACTTAGGCTCAGTGTTTATGTTACGTGACTCACTCCAAACAAACACCCTAATCCCCTTGTTGACTCAATTTACATCAACAAACAACAAACAAACAAGTAAACAATAACAACTCGAGGCTATAAAAGCCCGCGCCTCCGCGTTTCGCAACATTCACGCTACGCCTCTCGCCCTCGACTAGTCTCTCCTCCTCCTCCCTCTCCACTCGGACCACCACCACCGGCGCCCCACTCCGGCCTACCGTACACCTACCGTACACCATGGCCAAGATGTCGACGTCACGTGTGAGTTTGAAACCCAAGGCCTGCTCTACCGTAACCCGTTCCTCGATCCTACCGTACTTCACCTACCGTACCCTCACCCGCCCACAGTACTCACTCTACCGTAACCCAGACGGTACTCTACCCTACCGTATCGTCCCATTTCTAGCTAAAGCACCCATCCTACTTTTTCCTTAGCTTCCCATTGCACACAGTTCACATTCTACCGTATCTTCAGCTACCGTACCCACCCCAGTCGCTTTCAGTACCCTTCAGCATCCCCAATACCATGCCGTACCCTTCACCACTTACCGTATCCCCATTGCAGATCGTGACGCTCGCGCTCACGGGCGGCCAGATTCTCTTCTGCATCATCCTCATCGGTCTCGCCTTCGCCGTGCCCAAGGCGTACCCGGGGGTGAGAGGCGATACCGTAGGATGACAGGGTCGTAATCGCGACTTTGAACCTGCGCGAGTCCCGCGCACTTCTGATCTCTAGAGACAGTGAGCTCGGTAATACCGGCATCGAACGAACATCCCTTGAATGGCACTACAGTAGCCACGCTTTGAGTTTTATCACGTACTCTAACAAAGTACACTGCTTGCAGCTCGCCGCATCGTGTATTGTCAACGGCTTCTTCGGTCTCTTCATTCCAATCATGGGCTTTTGCGGCATCCTGTGCAAGAACACCTGCCTCATGATGGTCTATATCGTCTGCTGTGTAAGCATCCACGACAATATCCCCACTACAGTACTACAGTTGGTCGATCATCTACCTACACCCCCTCAAGTACGGTACTGTAGGGGACACTGTAGCTGGACACGAGGGAAACTGTATAGAGATTGTGTGAGGGATATTGTAGCTGGAAATTGTGGTGGCTACCATAACAGGGTGAAGGCTCTGCTGCGTAAGGGATACTGTAGGGGGGGGGGGGGTACTTTAGGGCTTACTTTTAGGGATACTGTAGCTTGGTCACTCACTGCCCAATGCCGCTGGATACTATGTTAAGATACCAATTGGTTTGTAAGGGTACCTGTAACTAACTATATCTCGATTCTATGGTTGGATACTGCGGAAGGGAGCAGTAGGATGACGGATATCGCGGATACTGTTGTAGGATACTGTAGCGTAGGGATACTGTAGGTTGTTTTTGTAAGGTTGGGATGCAGGGACACCTTCCTCAAATATCGATTTCAAAAATTTGCAGATAATCGACATGCTCGAATTGGCCATCAACTTGCCGTGGTGCATTGTGGTTGCAGGTGCATTGGGCAGTAAGTGGTCGGCCTTCGAAATCGAACCCCTCTTCGCCTCTGTCCGAATCGATAATGCATTGCTCGTACTATCATTGGAACATCCTGACGTCCCATTCGCAATCTCAGTTGCGTACTGATTTCGAAAACGCTAATCAACGAATTTGCAGCTAAAAAAGGCGAGGAGGAGTTCTGGAAGGCGCAAGCCGAGTGGTTGGTCAAGGAGTTCGAAGCCGGTCGTGGTGATCAAGTGACGAAGGACGATTTTGGCACCCCCAAACAGTGTGCCGGGCTGTTCTGGGGCGCGGCAGTGATCTGCTTCATCAATCTTGTGTGGATGGGTGAGTGAGATGAGGGACACCTGTGTATTCCCTACATGACTCTAAAACAGTACCGTAGCAGTATAAAGATACTGATGGAGGATCCTGTGGTAGGATACTGAAGCCAAGAGGGGGGGGGGGGTTGTAAGGGAGTACTGTAGGTTACGAAACGATAGGAATAGGTGAAGGTTACCGTAGGGAAGGGATTGCTGCAGGTCGGCCTACTATTGTAGGGTTCCTTGGTGTAAATATTTCACTCGGGAGTAGTGTGGCTTGATAACGGATATTGTATGTCCGAAAAAATCAATATTACACGCATTTCAGGCGCGAATACGCACTTCTACTTCAAGGCGCGCAAGGAGGTCAAGATTAATTAATTAATAAAATAATTATTTATTTATTTAATAAAATAATTAATTAAATATTTAATTTCAGGTCAAAGCAGAGGAGATGCGTGGTGCATTCGGCGGTGGAGCGCCCGGCTATCCGCCTCCCGCCTATGGCTACCCGGCTCCCGGCTATGGCTACCCGCCTCCAGGTAATATTTCCTGGTAATAATCTAAAAATGGCAAGCTCAAGAACTTGAAAAAATGGTCAAATTTGAACAGAAGGCCTTGGTTTTTTTTGGACAGAATAGCAAATATCATACTTAAATAAATATTTTGAGGCGGCTACCCTCCCTCGACGCCCTCCACACCCTCGCAACCATCGATGCCGTCGAGATAGAATCCCGTTCCCGGCGAAGGCTACCGTACCCCCTTCCAAGCCCCGCCCCCTCCCGATACCGTACCCCCAGGTAGTAAACTGGCGGTACCGTACACTCCCAAGTTATCGTGTAGCCTTGTGGCAAACGACGAGTGGAATCTGTGATAAACCATTCGTGGAATTTTTGATGTTCAGAAACAAACAACAAACAAAGATTTCATTCTGAGAATGCACTTTCCAAACAATCTACAATTTAGTCATTGAACACGACTCGTGAAAGATCAAGAGCGTGAACACAACGCACGTGATCGTTGTTGGTCCATCCGTCAAGTATTGCATTTCAAGGTTTCAATATTGCTATTAATAGCTATTCGATTTAAAAGCCCATTTTAATATTCAAAATTGAAATCAATTTTCACTATAAAAGGCTCATTATTTCGTGCCTCCTTCATTCTTCCTTCTCAACTCGACCTCGAGTGGGCCCTTCTCGTTTCTTCACTCGGACCATCTCCTCCATTCGTCCACCTACCGTACTCCCGCCGTACTCCCGCCGTACACCATGTGCGCTATAACACGCGTAAGTCTATCGTACCCTGCTTAGGTCTGTTTAGGACCCAATCTATCCAATTGAACTTTTTTCTGTAGTTGCTATCCTACCGAAGAGATCGACCATAATCTTGCCGAACCCCTTTGCCAATCGTACCATAATCCTACAATGTTCCTCCCGGTTCTACCGTAGCCTAATCATAACCCGTTTTCAGAAAATGGCGATCATTTTCTCCATCGCTCACATCATTTGGCTGCTGGGCTGTATGGCGTTCGAACTTGTGATGCTGCCGCCGTTGTTTCTCTATTGGGTAATGCATGGCGTATACTTAACGTTCAAGAATCTGATGCCACTAAGAGGGGGGGCTGCAAAAGTTGCTCATTTTGTGTGAGAATAAATGCAATTGCCGTTGAGTCGAAGGGGGCGGAGCTTAAGGTTACCTAAAAATACTATTTGTAGACCCTCGGCCACTTCATTGCCGCAATAATCGTCACTATCTGGATGGAGCGGCCGAGCGAAGCGCCACCACACTCGTTGTCTTCTTCTGCTTTGCGGTGAGGAAAGGGGGGGCCGGATCCCGAGAAGGGGGCGGGGCCTTAGAAGGGGCGGAGCCTTAAAAGGGACGAAACATGAGAAGGAGACGGAGCCGGGGAAGAGGCGGAGTCTAAAGGGACCGTTGCAGATGAGGCTACTCATTTTCATCATCAGCATTTCGGCAAAATGGGGGGGCCTGGAAGCGCTACCGTAACCGATTTTCTTTTTTGCAGGGCCTGGGACTCTGCGGCCGCGCTTACCGCATCTTTGACATTGCCAAGGCCATCCAGATAGTGAAGAGTGGGTTTACCAATCTTCCTCTTGCCATTTCCGATTCATTTTTGTACTGAGATTGGCATCAACTAATGCTATCGTGCGTTTGAAATGCTCAGCAAACGCAATGTGGTGGTTAGCGAGCTATTGATTGACTAGGAGAGAGGAAGGGGGAAGGAAAGGGGGGAGGAGGACAGTTGATCTACCTCCTCCTCCCGGCCTCTTCCCTTCTCCGCCTCCTCGAACGTTCGTCAAAGGTCAGCTACGAGTAGAATGGAAAATAATCTCACGATACTGGATCTAAATGTTTATTTTCCCAGTATCATCCAAGTGCATTTACCAGATCATTTGACTTGTTCAGGTACTGGAGACGGACCGATGAAATTCTCTATAGTGTTGCTCGTCTTCGACATTACTATTCTTGGTAATTTTTAATTTTATTATTTTTAAAAATAATTAATTAAAAATTAAGCGATTAAAAAATATTTCAGGCATGCTGATGGCCGTTCAATGCAGCGTGCGAAAGCAGGTGTATTTTTAATAATTTTAATTGGTTACAAAAATAAGTTTCAGATTCAACTGGAGCTCGAGAGCGAGAGCGATGACGACAGCGAGAGTGACCGGCCCCGAAAGAAAAAGAAGACCCCGAAAACTGTACCATCTTCCGGATCCAAAGCTACCGGATCCAAAGCTACCGTACCCAAAGCTACCGTACCCAAAGATACCGTACCCAAAGATACCGTATCCGCTACAGCACCCAAAGCTGCAACAGCCCCTGCCAAGTAGGGCACTGCACAAATTCTGTTGCAAATAAAGAGCGAAATCAATGATTGAGTAGTTATGCCAATCGATAATATCACAAATATTTATTAGCTATCCAAATTTATAAATTCAAAATATCAAATTTTATTATTCGACTGCCTTCAATATTGCCTACAAAAATCTTATTCTTCATTCTCTCTCTCATTCTCCCTTCTCAACTCGACCTCGACTGGTCCTTTCTCTTCTTTACTCGGACAACTTCCTCCATCCTCACACTTATCTACCGTACTTCTACCGTACTTCTACCGTACTTCTACCGTACTTCTACCGTACTTCTACCGTACTTCTTCCGTACTTCTACCGTACTTCTACCGTACACAATGTGTTCTACCTCTCGCGTAAGTGTTACAGAATCCTGATCTGGCGTTTGCGCCGAGACAACCGATAACGCCCAGTCAACCCCAGTCTACCGTATCCTTCTAATCATTCCCGAACTAGCGTGAACTTCATCAATAGAACTATGTATCTTCGTGATTTACCGTAGCCTATATCCGGGTCTTTCTTGCGACCTCGAATCATTGTAACGATCACACCATAACTGATCCAACTTGTTCGCTCTATTCCCTACCGTAATCCTCATGTCTGCTCTACCGTAACCTTACCGTACTCTTACCGTACACTTTCTTTTCAGTCCGCGGCGATCGGCTTCTCCATCGCTCACATCATCTGGATGGTGTTCTGTATGGCGATCGAGTTCATGATGCTTCCAATGATTGTCATTTGGGTGAGACCACAATATTCTACAACGACAGAAGCGTTGTGTGCGAACTACAAACTTGCAATATGGCTTTCGTTATGCCATGCAAGTAAATATTTTAATTAATATTTATTGCAGACGCTCACCTTCTTCTCGATCTTCATCATTGTGACAGCCGTCGGCTTTGCGGGTGCGCTCCAGCGAAACGCCACCGCAATCGTTGTCTTCCTCTGCTTTGCGGTGAGATAAAGGGGACGACGTATGAGAAAATATGCTTACGAAAGCTCACTTTCTGCAAAATTTTGAGAAAAAGGACGAAAAAGGGGCGCCTAGCATGCTCGTTTTTTCTTGCAGGGCATGGGTCTCTGCGGGCGCGTGGGCCGCATCGTAAAATTCGTCCAGCTCATCGACTATTTGAATGGTTTGTTTACCAATTTTTTGTTCCGATCCACTTTTGTGCAGTATCTAGCAATCAAAAACAGCATCAATTTACAAACCTCCCTTGATGATATCTAAACGTTTATTCGTGCTTATTCAGTATCATCCAACAACGGTATTCCACATCATTTTCTTTAGCGAAAATGATGAGAAAATCGTAATTTCGTCTCACATTTTCCCGATTGCTCATTAATTTGCTTGTTCAGGTGTTCCAGGCAGCAACTACGACATGTTCAATCTGATCCCTGACCGCGGATGGGCGCACATCGCTATTCTTATGGTCGTCATTGATATGGTTATGCTTGGTAATTTTAATTTTATTTTAATTAATTAATTATCAAAAAATATAATTTCAGCCTTACTGATGGGCGTTCAGATCTGCGCGTACAAGAAGGTACTTATTTTATTTTTAAATATAAAAATTCAAAAAATAATTGGCAGATCAAACAGGAGCAAATGCAAGAGTTCCTCGGTCTCTGCGCGGCTCCGGCTTCTTGATTCGATTGACTGTCCCTAAAGCTGAACCATCTGCCGCATCCTATACCGTCTCCCAACCCGCCAAGCTACCGTACCCAAAGCTACCGTACCCAAAGATACCGTGGCCCAGGCTACCATGACCCAAGCTGCCGTACCCGCACCAGCAACCCAACCCGCCCCACCATGCCAAGTAGGGCACTGCACAAATTCTGTTGCAAATAAAGAGCGAAATCAAAGAATTAGCGAGTAGTTCAAACAATACGAAATGATATCAATAAGATTGATGAAGAACACAAAAAATTGATGTTTGAATAACTAATTATAAATTTTATTATTTTACTGCCTTCAATATTGCCAATAAATTGTTTATTCTTCATTTTCTTCCTCATTCTCCCTTCGCAACTCGACCTCGACTGGTCCCTTCTCGTCTCTTCACTCCAACTCCTCCGCTCATCCACTCATCCACCTACAATTTCTACCGTACTCCACCCGCCCACCTACCATACCTTACACTATGTGTGATTGTGAAACGTCTCGCGTAAGTTTACAGTTCCTGAAGTTTGGATCTTCCCGTCGATATTTCATGCCCACAGCATTCTACACCGACAGAAAAGGGTTGTAGTCGAACTGCAGACTTAAAATATGAATTGTTTCTGAAACTTATCTCGATTCTCATTCTGACTTTCAAATCCGAATAAGTTTCAGACACGGTTCATATTCTAATGTTGATTTGTAGTTCGATTACGGTGTGGCGGAAAAATTCAAATCCTAATCCCATTGTTCACCCTTTTCTGGAGAGAACAAAGGGGGTCAGAATGCTGTGTGCCGTAACCTTATCGTACCTCACTTTTCAGTCATTTGCGATCGCAATCTCTATCGCTCACATCATCTGGATGTTGGGCAGTCTGATCTTCGACGCGATGATTATTCCGATCGATCTATCGTACGGTCTGGTAAGCAATGGTTCTGTCCTATCTACCGTATTCCTACCATCGAATCCGAACTTCCGATATTTCACACTACTGTATCCGTACTACCGAATTCATGTTACTGCATTAGTATTACAGTATGCCTAGTAAAGGACGAACGGTTTGGTAAGGGACGAACATTTCTGTCGTATTTCTATCCGTATCCGACCTTTCGAATTTCTATTTGCAATAAAAATAGATTGAATTTCAGATCGTGTCCTATCTCATCTTCATCCCAGTCACTATCACTGGCCTGGTCGGCGATGTCAAGCGAAGCGCCAAGACCATCCTTGTCTTCCTGATCGTTGCGGTGAGCGAATGGGGGATCCAGGAGGGGGCGGAGCCTGGAGGGGCGGAGTCAGATAAAACGTTGCGAGTACGCGTGGCCCAAAAACCCACTTACATTATTGGCTAACGCTTCTGTCCGTTCCTTTATAATTGTGACCAATGAACGAGATGTCACATGAGAACATTCAAGACGCACCCTACTTTGTCTGGCATCCAACAAATTAAAAAGGCTTGGGTATATAGGGGTTAGTGAGTCATAATTGGAAATGGTTGCTGGCAATCTCATTATTTTGCAGGGCATGGGTCTCGTCGGTCGTGTGGGACTCGTCTATTATTGCGTTGACACTCTCGTAGACAAAATGCGACGTGAGTTTTTTGAAATATCACCTTCAATTAATTTAGTCTAAATAAATATTTAGACTCATTTTCATTTATTTATCACGGGTATCGCGAGAGAATGAAGCAACCTCGGAACTATTTTTTTCAAAATGATTTTAAAACTTCCTTATTATTGTGGGTAAACATACTAGTGAATAGAAATCGGTGTATGGGATTGACTTGTCCCAAAGCCGGCTTTTAGAAATTGTCCGGCTCTGCATCTGGCTATGGTGTATCTCAGCTCCCTGATGAGCTAGAGACCTGCGGTTTGGCCCAAAAAATGCGGAAAAATATGGAAAAGAACTTTTTCCCACAGCCAAAGTTGTATCACAAAAAATGAAAATGCTAAGAAATAAAAACCTGTTTTTCGCGAATATTAAATTTTAGCCCCATGATGCAGGTGCCTAAAGCAAACCGTTTTGCCAAAATATGGAAGTCCATACGTATAAGAGTTTATAAAAAAAATTTTCATCGAATTCGGGCGCAGTTGAAATTGAGGATACTCGATCAAAGTTGCTATAGTGCCATGATACGGTCGCGAACCGCTTGCATATTTTTCTTTCTATCCGACTTACAGGACTAAAAATGTGTGACGGTAATAATGTGAGGGTGAATGATTTCTTGGCAAAGTATGGGCATAATTCAGCAGCTATGAAAAAAAATTGAAGAAAATTTCTCTTCAATATTTATTGAAGAGAAATTTTTTGAAGAGAATTTCTCTTCATTTTTTTCAAAGTGGTTGAATTATGCCCATTCTCAGCCAAGCACTCATTCACCCTCACCTTATTACCGTCACACATTTTTAGTCCTGTAATTCGGATAGAAAGAAAAATATGCAAGCGGTTCGCGACCGTATCATGGCACTATAGCAACTTTGATCGAGTATCCTCAATTTCAACTGCGCCCGATTTCGATTAAAATTTTTTTTGTAATCTCTT
>LS487975.1:495400-508884 GCA_900490705.1 Pristionchus arcanus
CGCGAAAAAAGTTTTCGAAAACTGGTTTTTATTTCTTAGCATTTTCATTTTTTGTGATACAACTTTGGCTGTGGGAAAAAGTTCTTTTCCATATTTTTCCGCATTTTTTAGGCCAAACCGCAGGTCTCTAGCTCATCAGGGAGCTGAGATACACCATAGCCAGATGCAGAGCCGGACAATTTCTAAAACCGGCTTTGGGACAAGTCAACCCCATACACCGATTTCTATTCACTAGTATGTTTACCCACAAAAATAAGGAAGTTTTAAAATCATTTTGAAAAAAATAGTTCTCGAAGTGCTTATTATTGCTACATTCTCTCGCGATACCTGTGTTATTTGTCCACCCCAGGCTGGACGATAAGCTGTAAAGTATAGCCTACTACATAAAAAATAAATTTTATAATAATGTCACAGTGGCAGTATCTACATTTTTAGACGGTGGCGGCAACTCTCAAACGGCGCTGGGAACCTACGTCCAAGGGCTAGACACCAAACTAAAAGCCGCCGGGGGGGTTATTCGTATTCGACCTCCTCTTTCTTGGTAATTT
The DNA here is from genome assembly GCA_900490705.1 of Pristionchus arcanus. Lineage (NCBI taxonomy): Eukaryota > Metazoa > Nematoda > Chromadorea > Rhabditida > Neodiplogasteridae > Pristionchus > Pristionchus arcanus. The sequence goes on from LS487975.1 coordinate 495,949, forward strand.
TTACAAACATGAATAAATAAATAAAAACAATATTTTTATCTAAATAAATTCAGCTCTCGTGATGTGCTTCCAGAGCAATGCGCGCAAGGAGGTAATTTTTTAAAATCTATTGTATAAAAAATAAATTTCAGATATAACTGGAGGCTCAAGGATCGGCTCCAAATTCCGGTGCAGCCCCGGCTCCAGACTACGATTACGGTCCGGATCCAATCTACGGCTACAACATGGCTCCGGCTTACGGTTATGGCGCGGCTCCGGCATACTACTCGGCCACCCAATTGCCGGCTCCGATAGCTGCACCGCCTACCGTACCCCAAGCTTCCGTTACCACTACAACTGCCTAAGCCACCAAGCAGGGTACTGCACAAATCCCTGCAGCAACAAGAACGAAATCAATGATAAGATAAAGTATCTTGCAAATATAGATATCGTCTTGTGATGTCTGACAATACGATCAAAAAGACTAATGAACTAATAGCATCAACTCAATATTTCAATATTTCATAAATTCAATTATCCAATTTTAATATGCAATATTGCAATTAATCCTCCCTATAAAAGGTTCATTCTCCCTTCTCTCCTTCATTCTCCCCTCTTCACTCGTCCTTTGCTGGTTCCTTCTCGTCTTCCCACTCGGACCACCTCTTTCGCTCGCCCGCCTACCGTACTTCAACCGTACTTCTACCGTACACCATGTGTGAAACGTCTCGCGTAAGTTAGTAGGAGCCAGTTCATGTGTTCGAGCCGAGACCTTGACCACCGTAGCCTGAACAGTAGTGCGTTAGATGGTTTGCCCCAAGCTTATTATTACATTACTGTCATACTGTACAGGTCCTATCGTATTTATCGTATCATAACTGTCGTAACAACCGTAAAAATCTTACGTTTCTACTGAATTCCGCCTACAGTAAACATCAACCCTCTTATCTACCGATACCTGCATACTGCAATCTTCCTACTGTAACGATCAACCCTCTGGATTGTTCTACCGTAATATACCTTCCTAACGTAGCCATTTTAACCTCCTACCGTAATCCTCCTACCGTAACCATCCTCTCATCTACCGTAATCTTCAATCCGCTCGATTTTTCTACCGTGACCATTTTACAGTCGTCCTCCTTTCGTGGCCATCAACCCTCCCATCTACCGTATCTACCGTAATCTTATCATTACAGGCGTTAGCGATTACGTTCTCAATCGTATATTATTTTACTATAACCCTATTTATTGCTGTTTTACAAAAACCTTCCTACCGTAATCCTCATACAGTAACCATCTCACCTACCGTAATCTTCAATCCACTCGATTTTTCTACCGTGACCATTTTGCAGTCGTCCTCCTTTCGTGGCCATCAACCCTCCTATCTACCGTATCTACCGTAATCTTTCCATTCCAGGCATTAGCGATCACGTTCTCAATCGTTCACATCATCTGGATGGCGGCCAGTATGATGTTCGGCGCGATAGCTATTCCCATCGAGCTATCTGGTGGTCTGGTGAGGGATTGCCGTATTCCTACTGATCAATCCATACTATCGTATTTCCGTACTACTGCATTTCTACTGCTGTACCACTACTAGGAGGAGAGGGGCAAGAGGGGCCCTAGCTAACGGCTAGATTTATAAAATAGTATAACTTCTGGTCTGCCCCGACGAAAAAAAAACCTTTCAAAAATGAGAAACCCAAAGCGAAGTGATCGACATAATTTTTCATTGCTTAGCCATTCCTAGTTGATTTCAGGTCTTCTCCTTCGTAATCTTCATCGCAGTCACCATCACTGGCCTGGTCGGCGACGCCAAGCGAAGTGCCAAGACCATCCTCGTCTTCTTGATCTTTGCGGTGAGGAAAAGGGGGCTAGGTGGGACCCACTGGTAAGGCCAGCTGTTAGACGGAATACTGTCCAATACTTTCTAGGGTAGCCTTTGAGTGCAATCTACCGAATTCTTGAGCTTGTGACTCCGAGGGGGGACGGAGTCCGATATTGGGCGTTTTTGATAACATTCGTGATTATTTGCAGGGAATCGGTCTCGTTGGTCGTGTGGGCTGCATCGTGTATTGCTTGAAGGATCTTGTGGAGGCGTTGAATTGTTAGTGTGTTTTTTTTATCTTAATGCAATCATGTTGCGTTTACTAATTTAAGCAAAAGACTGGATAAGAAGTGTTGAAAGACAGCCTACCATACTGTATTTAAAAATAGTATCATCACTGGAACATTTTCAGGGGGTAAAACGTCAGTGAGCAAACATGAGATCAATTCGATAGAAATGTATATACAAATCGCCGCGGGATTGCTCGCTTTCGACTTCATCCTGCTCGGTAATTTTTATTTTTACTATTTATTTATTAAGCAAATAAGTGAATATTATTATTTTTAATATTCAATTCAGCCGTGCTGATGTGGGCCCAGTGCAAAGCGCGCAAGGAGGTACTATTTTTAAATCATTTTTTTTTCAAAAAAAAATTTGTATAAAAATTAAATTGCAGATTAAACTGGAAGCTCCAGCTCCCGGCTCTGCTACAAATTCCGGCCATGGCCCAGGACCAAATTACGGATACGGTTACGGACAGGCTCCGGCTTACGGCTACAGCCCGGCTCCAAACTACGGCTACGCCCCATCCCCAAATAACGGTTACGGCCAGACTCCGGCTTATGGCTACAGCCCGGCTCCAAACTACGGCTACGGTCAGGGTCCAAACTACGGCTACGGTCAGGCTCCAAACTACGGCTACGGTCAGGCACCAGCTTACGGATACGGCCCGGCTCCAGCAGCACCTCAAGCTACTGTACCCGCTTCTGTACCCAAAGCGGCAGAATCCGCTACAGTAACCAAAGCGGCAGAATCCGCTACTGTACCCAAAGCTGTCGAGCCGACTACAGTACCCCAAGCTGCGGACCCAGCTAAAGAACCCAAGGCAGCCGAACCAACTTCAGAACCCAAAGCAGCTGAGCCCGCTACAGTACCACAGGCTTGAGAAGCCACTCCCTGTCTCCGTACCAAGTAGGGTACCGCACAACTTTGTAGCACAGAAAGAGTGAAACTTATGATAAACGCTTATGTAGACAAATTGTCGTTTGAACATTCAAATCGAAAAGGTTTTTAGTTAACTAATATTCAATTTTAATTTTCAATATTGCATTCAATATTCGCTATAAAAGCCTCATTCATCCTTGTCTCCTTCATTCTCTCTTCTCTCCTTCATTCTCCCCTCTTCACTCGTCCTTTGCTGGTTCCTTCTCCTCTTCTCACTCGGACCACCTCCTTCTCTCGCCCGCCTACCGTACTTCAACCGTACTTCTACCGTACACCATGTGTGAAACGTCTCGCGTAAGTTTACTTACTCGTCAAGGCGTCGCGCCTAGACTAAACCTACCCGAATTCCTTGTCCCCTTGTCTATTGTGACTGACCTTATGCGGTGTCTGATTAATTGTAACTACCCTATATCCAAATTGTTCTATCAGAGCTCTATAAGGACTGCTATCAACCCACTATAGACAATTCTTCGTATATTTCCTACCGTAACCATCAACCCTCTCATCTACCGTAACCTTCTTACTGAAGCCTTCCTACCGTAACCATCAGCTCTCTTGATTGATCTACCGTAACCATCTTATCGGAATCCGCCTACACTAACCATCAACCCTCTGGATTGTTCTACCGCAATATACCTTCCTAACGTAGCCATTTTGTCCTCCTACCGTAACCCTCCTACAGTAACCAGCCTTTCATATACCACATTATTTCCATTACAGGCATTAGCGATCACGTTCTCAATCGTTCACATCATCTGGATGGCGGCCAGTATGATGTTCGGCGCGATAGCTATTCCCATCGACCGATCGATTGCTCTGGTGAGGGATTGCCTACCGTATTCATACGCATTTATCAGATGAGGAGACTGAGGGCCAAGAACCTGTGGAGAATTGTCAAAAAATGGATTGATTTCAGGTCTTGTCCTATCTCCTCTTCATCGCCGTAACTATCACTGGCCTGGTTGGAGATGCTCAGAAAAAGGCCACGACCGTCCTCGTTTTCCAGATCTTTGCGGTGAGCAAACAGCTTGGAGTTGGCGGAGCCTGGCGCATGTCTGACATATGATAGATTCCAGGTTATGGGCATCTGCGGGCGTGTGGGCCTCATCGTGTATTGCTTCACCGATGTTATAGAGGGTAAGTTGTTATTTTGCGAATCATTTTCATTTCGATTCGACTGAATATCAGCTGACATTTGTCGGCACTTCTTTATTGTAGGGCCTAAAGGTAGAGAACTATTTTCTTTGTCGCTCATTTGATCGCTCCCATTCCTCACTGCTCACATGTCTTTGGTCAATAAAGTAGTATTATTGAAGTATTATTGAATTATTATTATTAGTTATAGTTATTAGTTATTATTAGTTATTATTCGCCTCCCAAGACACCAGACAATGAAATACTCTCTCATTAAGATAGCTGCTCACTGTTCACCAGTCACGTGCGTGATTCATAACGCAGAGTAGATGCCTAAAGTTAAAAGTTACAGTTGCTTCCATAATCAACGCGATTTTACAGTTGTTATGAGACAACCACGCCTGGTGGGGTACACAGGCTAGGCCTGGTACGGCGAGGCCTACGTGATCCCTTGCTGGCCAGACTTCTAGGGCACGATTGCCTATAACTGATGCCTATAACTAGCTGAATTGTCCGGGTTTTTTTCGTTCAACTGCCATTCTCCGTTAATCCTCTTACTCTTGGTAACGTGCTAGCTCGCATAATTTTCTTCGCTCGGGCCCGTATTTTCCGTTTATTTGCCACCTAGTCGCGTGTTTTCTTGCAGCTCACACGGTCTTCAATATTTGAGTTGATCACACACCTTGAGTAGCAAACAGGGTTGTTGCAGGTAGGGTTGGCTTGTCGAGACATGGTATCTTCTTTTTGCGTACTCTCTCGCCGTTCCGAGAAACGAGCTTATGGCTACAGCCCGGCTCCAAACTACGGCTACGCTGCATCCCCAAATAACGGTTACGGCCAGGCTCCGGCTTATGGCTATAGTCCGGCTCCAAACTACGGCTACGGCCAGGCTCCAAACTACGGCTACGGTCAGGTACCAGCTTACGGCTACGGCCCGGCTCCAGCAGCACCTCAAGCTACTGTACCAGCTACAGCACCCAAAGCAGCAGAAATCGCTACAGTACCACAGGCTTGAGAAACCACTCCCTGTCTCCGTACCAAGTAGGGTACCGCACAACTTTGTAGCACATAAAGAGTGAAACTTATGATAAACGCTTATGTAGAAAAATTGTCGTTTAAACATTCAAATCGAAAAGGTTTTTAGTTAACTAATATTCAATTTTAATTTTCAATATTGCATTCAATATTCCATATAAAAGTCCCCTGCAGCAACAAGAACGAAATCAATGATAAGATAAAGTATCTTTCAAATATCGATATCGTCTTGTGATGTCTGACAATACGATCAAAAAGACTAATGAACTAATTGCATCAACTCAATATTTCAATATTTCATAAATTCAATTATCCAATTTTAATATGCAATATTGCAATTAATCCTCCCTATAAAAGGTTCATTCTGTCTTCTCTCCTTCATTCTCCCCTCATCACTCGTCCTTTGCTGGTTCCTTCTCGTCTTCTCACTCTGACCACCTCCTTCTCTCGCCCGCCTACCGTACTTCAACAGTACTTCTACCGTACACCATGTGTGAAACGTCTCGCGTAAGTTAGTAGGAGCCAGTTCCGAGACCTAGACCACCATAGCCTCAACAGTAATGCGTTAGATGGTTTGCCCCAAGCTTTATTACATTACTGTCATACTGTCCTATCGTATTTATCGTATCATAACTACCGTAACAACCATAACCATCTTACGCTTCTACTGAATTCCGCCTACAGTAACCAAGCGTCTCTTTCGTTCTACCGTATTCTGCCTACTATATCCTTCCCACTGTAACTATCAGCTCTCTTGATTGATCTACCGTAACCTTCTTATCGGAATTCTCCTAACGTAATCCGCCTACACTAACCATCAACCCTCTGGATTGTTCTACCGTAATATACCTTCCTAACGTAGCCATTTTATCCTCCTACCGTAATCCTCATACAGTAACCATCTTACCTACCGTAATCTTCAATCCTCTCGATTGTTCTACCGTAACTATTTTACCGTAATCCTGCTTCCGTAATCCTCCTACAGTAACCATCCTCTCATCTACCTTAAAATCACACCATTCCAGGCATTAGCGATCACGTTCTCAATCGTTCACATCATCTGGATGGCGGCCAGTATGATGTTCGACTTGATAGCTATCCCCATCGAGCTATCGTTTGGCCTGGTGAGGGATTACCGTATTCCTGCTGCTCTATCCATACCACAGTACTTCCGAACTACTGCATTCCTACTACTGTGCCACTACTAGGAGGAGAGGGGCAAGAGGAGCCCGAGCCAACGGCTAAATTTAAAAAAAAAAACAGGATAACTTCTGGTCTGCCCCGACGAAAAAAAAACCTTTCAAAAATGAGAAACCCAAAGCGAAGTGATCGACATAATTTTTCATTGCTTAGCCATTCCTAGTTGATTTCAGGTCTTCTCCTTCGTAATCTTCATCGCAGTCACCATCACTGGCCTGGTCGGCGACGCCAAGCGAAGTGCCAAGACCATCCTCGTCTTCTTGGTCTTTGCGGTGAGGAAAAGGGGGCTAGGTGGGACCCACTGGTAAGGCCAGCTGTTAGACGGAATACTGTCCAATACTTTCTAGGGTAGCCTTTGAGTGCAATCTACCGAATTCTTGAGCTTGTGACTCCGAGGGGGGCAGAGTCCGATATTGGGCGTTTTTGATAACATTCGTGATTATTTGCAGGGAATCGGTCTCGTTGGTCGTGTGGGCTGCATCGTGTATTGCTTGAAGGATCTTGTGGAGGCGTTGAATTGTTAGTGTGTTTTTTTTTATCTTAATGCAATCATGTTGCGTTTACTAATTTAAGCAAAAGACTGGATAAGAAGTGTTGAAAGACAGCCTACCATACTGTATTTAAAAATAGTATCATCACTGGAACATTTTCAGGGGGTAAAACGTCAGTGAGCAAACATGAGATCAATTCGATAGAAATGTATATACAAATCGCCGCGGGATTGCTCGCTTTCGACTTCATCCTGCTCGGTAATTTTTATTTTTACTATTTATTAATTAAGCAAATAAGTGAATATTATTTTTTTTTAATATTCAATTCAGCCGTGCTGATGTGGGCCCAGTGCAAAGCGCGCAAGGAGGTACTATTTTTAAATCATTTTTTTTCAAAAAAAATTTGTTTAAAAATTAAATTGCAGATTAAACTGGAGGCTCCAGCTCCCGGCTCTGCAACAAATTCCGGCCATGGCCCAGGACCAAATTACGGATACGGCCAGACTCCAAATTACGGTTACGGACAGGCTCCGGCTTACGGCTACAGCCCGGCTCCAAACTACGGCTACGCCCCATCCCCAAATAACGGTTACGGCCAGGCTCCGGCTTATGGCTATGCTCCTTCTCCAAATTATGGCTACAGCTCGGCTCCAAATTACGGCTACGGTCAGGCACCAGCTTACGGATACGGCCCGGCTCCAGCAGCACCTCAGGCTACAGTACCCGCTACAGCACCCAAAGCAGCAGAAACCGCTACAGTACCCAAAGCGGCAGAATCCGCTACAGCACCCAAAGCTGTCGAGCCAACTACCGTACCCCAAGCTCCAGACCAGGCTAAAGAACCCAAAGCTGTCGAGCCAACTACAGTACCCCAAGCTGCGGACCAGGCAAAAGAACCCAAGGCTGCTGAACCAACTTCAGAACCCAAAGCAGCTGAACCCGCTGCTGCAGTACCACAGGCTTGAGAAACCACTCCCTGTCTCTGTACCAAGTAGGGTAGGGTACCGCACAACTTTGTAGCACAGAAAGAGTGAAACCTATGATAAACGCTTATGTAAAAACAAATTGTCGTTTAATCATTCAAGTCGTAAAGGTTTTTAGTTAACTAATATTCAATTTTATTTTTCAATATTCCCTATAAAAGCCTCATTCATCCTTGTCTCCTTCATTCTCCCTTCTCACCTCCACCTTTGCTGGTTCCTCGATGGCTTCTGCCGGGTCATCCTCTTCTGCCGAACAGCCTCCGCCGCCTCTCGCCTCCAGGACCCCTGACGTGCAACGACAACAGCCCAAGATGTCTTCGACTACCGTAAGTTTCGGCGCCGAAGCTATTGTTGCTACAACCTACCTACGGCCTACGGCTACCTACGGAATCTACGGCTACGGCGCGGCTCCGGCATACTACCCGGCCACCCAATTGCCGGCTCCGATAGCTGCACCGCCTACCGTACCCCATGCTACCGTTTCCACTACAACTGCCTAAGCCACAGAGTAGGGTACTGCACAAATCCCTGCAGCAACAAGAACGAAATCAATGATAAGATAAAGTATCTTGCAAATATAGATATCGTCTTGTGATGTCTGACAATACGATCAAAAAGACTAATGAACTAATAGCATCAACTCAATATTTCAATATTTCATAAATTCAATTATCCAATTTTAATATGCAATATTGCAATTAATCCTCCCTATAAAAGGTTCATTCTCCCTTCTCTCCTTCATTCTTCCCCTCATCACTCGTCCTTTGCTGGTTCCTTCTCGTCTTCCCACTCGGACCACCTCCTTCTCTCGCCCGCCTACCGTACTTCAACCGTACTTCTACCGTACACCATGTGTGAAACGTCTCGCGTAAGTTTACTTACTCGTCAAGGCGTCGCGCCTAGACTAAACCTACCCGAATTCCTTGTCCCCTTGTCTATTGTGACTGACCTTATGCGGTGTCTGATTAATTGTAACTACCCTATATCCAAATTGTTCTATCAGAGCTCTATAAGGACTGCTATCAACCCACTATAGACAATTCTTCGTATATTTCCTACCGTAACCATCAACCCTCTCATCTACCGTAACCTTCTTACTGAAGCCTTCCTACCGTAACCATCAGCTCTCTTGATTGATCTACCGTAACCATCTTATCGGAATCCGCCTACACTAACCATCAACCCTCTGGATTGTTCTACCGCAATATACCTTCCTAACGTAGCCATTTTGTCCTCCTACCGTAACCCTCCTACAGTAACCAGCCTTTCATATACCACATTATTTCCATTACAGGCATTAGCGATCACGTTCTCAATCGTTCACATCATCTGGATGGCGGCCAGTATGATGTTCGGCGCGATAGCTATTCCCATCGACCGATCGATTGCTCTGGTGAGGGATTGCCTACCGTATTCATACGCATTTATCAGATGAGGAGACTGAGGGCCAAGAACCTGTGGAGAATTGTCAAAAAATGGATTGATTTCAGGTCTTGTCCTATCTCCTCTTCATCGCCGTAACTATCACTGGCCTGGTTGGAGATGCTCAGAAAAAGGCCACGACCGTCCTCGTTTTCCAGATCTTTGCGGTGAGCAAACAGCTTGGAGTTGGCGGAGCCTGGCGCATGTCTGACATATGATAGATTCCAGGTTATGGGCATCTGCGGGCGTGTGGGCCTCATCGTGTATTGCTTCACCGATGTTATAGAGGGTAAGTTGTTATTTTGCGAATCATTTTCATTTCGATTCGACTGAATATCAGCTGACATTTGTCGGCACTTCTTTATTGTAGGGCCTAAAGGTAGAGAACTATTTTCTTTGTCGCTCATTTGATCGCTCCCATTCCTCACTGCTCACATGTCTTTGGTCAATAAAGTAGTATTATTGAAGTATTATTGAATTATTATTATTAGTTATAGTTATTAGTTATTATTAGTTATTATTAGTTATTATTGAATTATTATTATTAATATTGAATTATTAGTATTATTGAAGAAAACAAAAACTGGGAACGTGAATGATCACCTACTGAAAGACAATTGAAAGATATTCAAATAATTATATTTTAGACATAGGATATCCTGGAATGCATCCGGAGGAAAAGCGCACGATGGAAAAATATGTATATGTCGCCGTGGGCTGCCTCGTATTCGACATCATCTTGCTGTGTAAGTTATGCAATAATAATTAATATAATAATTATAATATAATTAAACTGTATTCAGGCGTGCTGATGTGGGCCCAGTGCGGTGCGCGCAAGGAGGTACTATTTTAAAAGAATTTATAATATTTTTTATTCTGTTAAATTATTATTTGCAGATAAAACTGGAGGCTCCAGCTCCTGGCTCGGCTACAAATTCCGGCCATGGCCCGGCACAAAATTACGGATACGGCCAGACTCCAAATTACGGTTACGGACAGGCTCCGGCTTATGGTTATGGTCCGGCTCCAAACTACGGCTACGCTGCATCCCCAAATAATGGTTACGGCCAAGCTCCGGCTTATGGCTATGCTCCTTCTCCAAATTATGGCTACAGCCCGGCTCCAAATTACGGCTACGGTCAGGCACCAGCTTACGGATACGGCCCGGCTCCAGCAGCACCTCAAGCTAGTGTACCAGCTACAGTACCCAAAGCAGCAGAAATCGCTACAGTACCCAAAGCTGTCGAGCCAACTACAGTACCCCAAGCTCAAGACCAGGCAAAAGAACAACCCAAAGCTGCCGAACCAACTTCAGAACCCAAAGCAGCTGAACCCGCTATAGTACCACAGGCTTGAGAAGCCACTCCCTGTATCCGTACCAAGTAGGGTACCGCACAACTTTGTAGCAAAGAAAGAGTGAAACTTATGATAAACGCTTATGTAAAAACAAATTGTCGTTTAATCATTCAAGTCGAAAAGGTTTTTAGCTAACTAATATTCAATTTTTCTTTTCAATATTGCATTCAATATTCCCTATAAAAGCCTCATTCATCCTTGTCTCCTTCATTCTCCCTTCTCACCTCCGCCTTTGCTGGTTCCTCGATGGCTTCTGCCGGATCATCATCGCAAGGAGGTAATTTTTACAACGCAGTCTCCGTAAGAACGTCGGGATCCGGAGGGGATGTGGCACAGTAGCTCAAAATGGTCTCAGGGGGTTCAACCTTGGGGGTTAGACTCCCTAGGGGTGGGATACACTTCAGCCAAAAATTTGGCGCCAAAAGATGATCTTTGATCTTTGATCTCGGAAAATTTCATGTTCATTTTACCCCCTCATGTGACACACCATTCGATAGAGCATCAAAAGTTATGTCTTGAGCCCAGTTTTCGTAATCCTAGCTCTATTGGTTTTCGAAAAAATGGATAAAATGTCGAATTTTCGTGTTTTTATTTTAAAAAAAAAATTTTTTCGCAATGTTCCAATGATTTCTACCCCCTGGAAATAAGATATTATATGTAATAATACACAAGGATTCCAATAAAAATTAAGTTGAAGCTCTACGAGGTACCAGGACATGACTTTTTGTCGAAAAACTAGCACGCAATTGTCGACGCGGGTTCGATTCCCGGTGCCGACATCAATCTTTTGCCAATTTTTTTTCTACCCAGATGATGTCATTTCGACGTAAAATCACTTTTGATATGTTCGTACTTCAATTTAACAATGTCCTGACACCTTCCAGTCACAATTGTGGTCATATCCTACTTCGACTTTTCTCACATAAGGGTCCCCCCTTATGTGAAAAAAATGAAGTTAGGGGAGATGTCGAAATTGAACGCAATGAAATAATATAGTTAGAGTAGATAAGGGTGTAAAAAATAGTACGCTGGTACTATTAGGAAGGAAATTTGGGACAACTTCAGCATTACTCAAATCCTCATTTTTTCACATAAGGGGGGACCCTTATGTGAAAAAAAGTCGAAGTAGGATATGACCACAATTGTGACTGGTAGAAAAAAAAGTTGGCAAAAGATTGATGTCGGCACCGGGGATCGAACCCGCGTCGACAATTGCGTGCTAGTTTTTTGACAAAAAGTCATGTCCTGGTACCTCGTAGAGCTTCAACTTAATTTTTATTGGAATCCTTGTGTATTATTACATAGAATATTTTATTTCCAGGGGGGAGAAATCATTGGAACATTACGAAAAAAATTTTGAAAAAAATAAAAACACGAAAATTCGACATTTTACCGATTTTTTCGAAAACCAATAGAGCTAGGATTACGAAAATTGGGCTCAAGACATAACTTTTGATGCTCTATCGAATGTTGTGTCACATGAGGGGGTAAAATGAAGATGAAATTTTCCGAGATCAAAGATCAAAGATCATCTTTTGGCGCCAAATTTTTGGCTGAAGTGTATCCCACCCCTAGGGAGTCTAACCCCCAAGTATGAACCCCCGGAGACCATTTTGAGCTACTGTGCCACCCCCTCCCCCGGTCTTATGCAGACCGCGTTTTACATCTTCATTTTTTTTTGTATATTGTATAAAAATTAAATTGCAGATTAAACTGGAAGCTCAAGGATCGGCTCCAAATTCCGGTGCAGGTCCGGCACCAAACTACGGTTATGGTCCGGATCCAACCTACGGCTACAACATGGCTCCGGCTTACGGCTATTGGCCGGCTCCGGCTTACGGCTATGGTCCGGATCCGGCATACTACCCGGCCACCCAATTGCCGGCTCCGATAGCTGCACCGCCTACCGTACCCCAAGCTACCGTTTCCACAACAACTGCCTATGCCACCAAGTAGGGTACTGCACAAATCCCTGCAGCAACAAGAACGAAATCAATGATAAGATAAAGTATCTTGCAAATGTAGATGTCGTCTTGTGATGTCTGACAATACGATCAAAAAGACTAATGAACTAATTGCATCAACTATCTAGATATTTATTTTACTCAATATTTCATAAATTCAATTATCCAATTTTAATATGCAATATTGCAATTAATCCTCCCTATAAAAGGTTCATTCTCCCTTCTCTCCTTCATTCTTCCCCTCATCACTCGTCCTTTGCTGGTTCCTTCTCGTCTTCCCACTCGGACCACCTCCTTCTCTCGCCCGCCTACCGTACTTC